>CAXHLB010000322.1:0-164103 GCA_964017235.1 Sabellastarte sp. h YS-2021
TGTATTTTCGCCCTTTCCTGGACCACATTTTGACACAGATGACACCACTGAGTACACCAGATGTAATCCTAAAACCTGTGCAGTCAGATTTAGTGAGTGGCAGGTGATATTTGGGCCAAGTTTCATGGTTACAGAGCAATATTTAGTACTGGTTTGGGCTGATTTACATCTATTTTGGACCATTTTAACAGCATTATTTGGGTTAAATATTTTCTGTTCAGACATGTAATGCTCCAAATTTGCCTAAAATATCCCCCTTTATTGTTAAAACAAGCAAGAAATTTAGTAGGGCCCTCAGACTGGCATTATTGTGATATACTCGACATTCCCCCTCATGAGGTGAGGTCAGGGGGCCCCCCACACCCCGGAAATGAAAATTCCTAATATGGCCCTCGAGTGGACCAGACCAATACAAATTCATTCTCTGATATAAACTGAGTTCCTGTGAAAATTTCAGCCAGATTGACCAACTTTAAGAGGTGGTTTGGACTGATCTGGCATTTTATGACATCCTCGCCACCTACACTCCTGAACCTGTACTTTGGACTAGATATGCATTTCTGAAGGAACACACCACTAAAATTCATTCAAGTGGCGACTCCTGTGGGACACAATGTGGTTTACAGCCTTAAATCTGCCTTAACTGAGAAAATATCAGCCCATCCTGATACAGCCACCTGAGGCTGTATTTTCGCCTTCCTGGACCACATTTGACACAGATGACACCACTGGTACACCAGATGTAATCCTAAAACCTGTGCAGTCAGATTTAGTGAGTGGCAGGTGATATTTGGGCCAAGTTTCATGGTTACAGAGCAATATTTAGTACTGGTTTGGGCTGATTTACATCTATTTTGGACATTTTAACAGCATTATTTGGGTTAAATATTTTCTGTTCAGACATGTAATGCTCCAAATTTGCCTAAAATATCCCCCTTTATTGTTAAAACAAGCAAGAAATTTAGTAGGGCCCTCAGACTGGCAATATTGTGATATACTCGACATTCCCCCTCATGAGGTGAGGTCAGGGGGCCCCCCACACCCCGGAAATGAAAATTCCTAATATGGCCCTCGAGTGGACCAGACCAATACAAATTCATTCTCTGATATAAACTTGAGTTCCCTGTGAAAATTTCAGCCAGATTGACCAACTTTAAGAGGTGGTTTGGACTGATCTGGCATTTTATGACATCCTCGCCACCTACACTCCCTGAACCTGTACTTTGGACTAGATATGCATTTCTGAAGGAACACACCACTAAAATTCATTCAAGTGGCGACTCCTGTGGGACACAATGTGGTTTACAGCCTTAAATCTGCCTTAACTGAGAAAATATCAGCCCATCCTGATACAGCCACCTGAGGCTGTATTTTCGCCTTCCTGGACCACATTTGACACAGATGACACCACTGGTACACCAGATGTAATCCTAAAACCTGTGCAGTCAGATTTAGTGAGTGGCAGGTGATATTTGGGCCAAGTTTCATGGTTACAGAGCAATATTTAGTACTGGTTTGGGCTGATTTACATCTATTTTGGACCATTTTAACAGCATTATTTGGGTTAAATATTTTCTGTTCAGACATGTAATGCTCCAAATTTGCCTAAAATATCCCCTTTATTGTTAAAACAAGCAAGAAATTTAGTAGGGCCCTCAGACTGGCAATATTGTGATATACTCGACATTCCCCCTCATGAGGTGAGGTCAGGGGGCCCCCCACACCCCGGAAATGAAAATTCCTAATATGGCCCTCGAGTGGACCAGACCAATACAAATTCATTCTCTGATATAAACTGAGTTCCCTGTGAAAATTTCAGCCAGATTGACCAACTTTAAGAGGTGGTTTGGACTGATCTGGCATTTTATGACATCCTCGCCACCTACACTCCCTGAACCTGTACTTTGGACTAGATATGCATTTCTGAAGGAACACACCACTAAAATTCATTCAAGTGGCGACTCCTGTGGGACACAATGTGGTTTACAGCCTTAAATCTGCCTTAACTGAGAAAATATCAGCCCATCCTGATACAGCCACCTGAGGCTGTATTTTCGCCTTCCTGGACCACATTTGACACAGATGACACCACTGGTACACCAGATGTAATCCTAAAACCTGTGCAGTCAGATTTAGTGAGTGGCAGGTGATATTTGGGCCAAGTTTCATGGTTACAGAGCAATATTTAGTACTGGTTTGGGCTGATTTACATCTATTTTGGACCATTTTAACAGCATTATTTGGGTTAAATATTTTCTGTTCAGACATGTAATGCTCCAAATTTGCCTAAAATATCCCCCTTTATTGTTAAAACAAGCAAGAAATTTAGTAGGGCCCTCAGACTGGCAATATTGTGATATACTCGACATTCCCCCTCATGAGGTGAGGTCAGGGGGCCCCCCACACCCCGGAAATGAAAATTCCTAATATGGCCCTCGAGTGGACCAGACCAATACAAATTCATTCTCTGATATAAACTGAGTTCCCTGTGAAAATTTCAGCCAGATTGACCAACTTTAAGAGGTGGTTTGGACTGATCTGGCATTTTATGACATCCTCGCCACCTACACTCCCTGAACCTGTACTTTGGACTAGATATGCATTTCTGAAGGAACACACCACTAAAATTCATTCAAGTGGCGACTCCTGTGGGACACAATGTGGTTTACAGCCTTAAATCTGCCTTAACTGAGAAAATATCAGCCCATCCTGATACAGCCACCTGAGGCTGTATTTTCGCCTTCCTGGACCACATTTGACACAGATGACACCACTGGTACACCAGATGTAATCCTAAAACCTGTGCAGTCAGATTTAGTGAGTGGCAGGTGATATTTGGGCCAAGTTTCATGGTTACAGAGCAATATTTAGTACTGGTTTGGGCTGATTTACATCTATTTTGGACCATTTTAACAGCATTATTTGGGTTAAATATTTTCTGTTCAGACATGTAATGCTCCAAATTTGCCTAAAATATCCCCCTTTATTGTTAAAACAAGCAAGAAATTTAGTAGGGCCCTCAGACTGGCAATATTGTGATATACTCGACATTCCCCCTCATGAGGTGAGGTCAGGGGGCCCCCCACACCCCGGAAATGAAAATTCCTAATATGGCCCTCGAGTGGACCAGACCAATACAAATTCATTCTCTGATATAAACTGAGTTCCCTGTGAAAATTTCAGCCAGATTGACCAACTTTAAGAGGTGGTTTGGACTGATCTGGCATTTTATGACATCCTCGCCACCTACACTCCCTGAACCTGTACTTTGGACTAGATATGCATTTCTGAAGGAACACACCACTAAAATTCATTCAAGTGGCGACTCCTGTGGGACACAATGTGGTTTACAGCCTTAAATCTGCCTTAACTGAGAAAATATCAGCCCATCCTGATACAGCCACCTGAGGCTGTATTTTCGCCTTCCTGGACCACATTTGACACAGATGACACCACTGGTACACCAGATGTAATCCTAAAACCTGTGCAGTCAGATTTAGTGAGTGGCAGGTGATATTTGGGCCAAGTTTCATGGTTACAGAGCAATATTTAGTACTGGTTTGGGCTGATTTACATCTATTTTGGACCATTTTAACAGCATTATTTGGGTTAAATATTTTCTGTTCAGACATGTAATGCTCCAAATTTGCCTAAAATATCCCCCTTTATTGTTAAAACAAGCAAGAAATTTAGTAGGGCCCTCAGACTGGCAATATTGTGATATACTCGACATTCCCCCTCATGAGGTGAGGTCAGGGGGCCCCCCACACCCCGGAAATGAAAATTCCTAATATGGCCCTCGAGTGGACCAGACCAATACAAATTCATTCTCTGATATAAACTGAGTTCCCTGTGAAAATTTCAGCCAGATTGACCAACTTTAAGAGGTGGTTTGGACTGATCTGGCATTTTATGACATCCTCGCCACCTACACTCCCTGAACCTGTACTTTGGACTAGATATGCATTTCTGAAGGAACACACCACTAAAATTCATTCAAGTGGCGACTCCTGTGGGACACAATGTGGTTTACAGCCTTAAATCTGCCTTAACTGAGAAAATATCAGCCCATCCTGATACAGCCACCTGAGGCTGTATTTTCGCCTTCCTGGACCACATTTGACACAGATGACACCACTGGTACACCAGATGTAATCCTAAAACCTGTGCAGTCAGATTTAGTGAGTGGCAGGTGATATTTGGGCCAAGTTTCATGGTTACAGAGCAATATTTAGTACTGGTTTGGGCTGATTTACATCTATTTTGGACCATTTTAACAGCATTATTTGGGTTAAATATTTTCTGTTCAGACATGTAATGCTCCAAATTTGCCTAAAATATCCCCCTTTATTGTTAAAACAAGCAAGAAATTTAGTAGGGCCCTCAGACTGGCAATATTGTGATATACTCGACATTCCCCCTCATGAGGTGAGGTCAGGGGGCCCCCCACACCCCGGAAATGAAAATTCCTAATATGGCCCTCGAGTGGACCAGACCAATACAAATTCATTCTCTGATATAAACTGAGTTCCCTGTGAAAATTTCAGCCAGATTGACCAACTTTAAGAGGTGGTTTGGACTGATCTGGCATTTTATGACATCCTCGCCACCTACACTCCCTGAACCTGTACTTTGGACTAGATATGCATTTCTGAAGGAACACACCACTAAAATTCATTCAAGTGGCGACTCCTGTGGGACACAATGTGGTTTACAGCCTTAAATCTGCCTTAACTGAGAAAATATCAGCCCATCCTGATACAGCCACCTGAGGCTGTATTTTCGCCTTCCTGGACCACATTTGACACAGATGACACCACTGGTACACCAGATGTAATCCTAAAACCTGTGCAGTCAGATTTAGTGAGTGGCAGGTGATATTTGGGCCAAGTTTCATGGTTACAGAGCAATATTTAGTACTGGTTTGGGCTGATTTACATCTATTTTGGACCATTTTAACAGCATTATTTGGGTTAAATATTTTCTGTTCAGACATGTAATGCTCCAAATTTGCCTAAAATATCCCCCTTTATTGTTAAAACAAGCAAGAAATTTAGTAGGGCCCTCAGACTGGCAATATTGTGATATACTCGACATTCCCCCTCATGAGGTGAGGTCAGGGGGCCCCCCACACCCCGGAAATGAAAATTCCTAATATGGCCCTCGAGTGGACCAGACCAATACAAATTCATTCTCTGATATAAACTGAGTTCCCTGTGAAAATTTCAGCCAGATTGACCAACTTTAAGAGGTGGTTTGGACTGATCTGGCATTTTATGACATCCTCGCCACCTACACTCCCTGAACCTGTACTTTGGACTAGATATGCATTTCTGAAGGAACACACCACTAAAATTCATTCAAGTGGCGACTCCTGTGGGACACAATGTGGTTTACAGCCTTAAATCTGCCTTAACTGAGAAAATATCAGCCCATCCTGATACAGCCACCTGAGGCTGTATTTTCGCCTTCCTGGACCACATTTGACACAGATGACACCACTGGTACACCAGATGTAATCCTAAAACCTGTGCAGTCAGATTTAGTGAGTGGCAGGTGATATTTGGGCCAAGTTTCATGGTTACAGAGCAATATTTAGTACTGGTTTGGGCTGATTTACATCTATTTTGGACCATTTTAACAGCATTATTTGGGTTAAATATTTTCTGTTCAGACATGTAATGCTCCAAATTTGCCTAAAATATCCCCCTTTATTGTTAAAACAAGCAAGAAATTTAGTAGGGCCCTCAGACTGGCAATATTGTGATATACTCGACATTCCCCCTCATGAGGTGAGGTCAGGGGGCCCCCCACACCCCGGAAATGAAAATTCCTAATATGGCCCTCGAGTGGACCAGACCAATACAAATTCATTCTCTGATATAAACTGAGTTCCCTGTGAAAATTTCAGCCAGATTGACCAACTTTAAGAGGTGGTTTGGACTGATCTGGCATTTTATGACATCCTCGCCACCTACACTCCCTGAACCTGTACTTTGGACTAGATATGCATTTCTGAAGGAACACACCACTAAAATTCATTCAAGTGGCGACTCCTGTGGGACACAATGTGGTTTACAGCCTTAAATCTGCCTTAACTGAGAAAATATCAGCCCATCCTGATACAGCCACCTGAGGCTGTATTTTCGCCTTCCTGGACCACATTTGACACAGATGACCACTGGTACACCAGATGTAATCCTAAAACCTGTGCAGTCAGATTTAGTGAGTGGCAGGTGATATTTGGGCCAAGTTTCATGGTTACAGAGCAATATTTAGTACTGGTTTGGGCTGATTTACATCTATTTTGGACCATTTTAACAGCATTATTTGGGTTAAATATTTTCTGTTCAGACATGTAATGCTCCAAATTTGCCTAAAATATCCCCCTTTATTGTTAAAACAAGCAAGAAATTTAGTAGGGCCCTCAGACTGGCAATATTGTGATATACTCGACATTCCCCCTCATGAGGTGAGGTCAGGGGGTCCCCCACACCCCGGAAATGAAAATTCCTAATATGGCCCTCGAGTGGACCAGACCAATACAAATTCATTCTCTGATATAAACTGAGTTCCCTGTGAAAATTTCAGCCAGATTGACCAACTTTAAGAGGTGGTTTGGACTGATCTGGCATTTTATGACATCCTCGCCACCTACACTCCCTGAACCTGTACTTTGGACTAGATATGCATTTCTGAAGGAACACACCACTAAAATTCATTCAAGTGGCGACTCCTGTGGGACACAATGTGGTTTACAGCCTTAAATCTGCCTTAACTGAGAAAATATCAGCCCATCCTGATACAGCCACCTGAGGCTGTATTTTCGCCTTCCTGGACCACATTTGACACAGATGACACCACTGGTACACCAGATGTAATCCTAAAACCTGTGCAGTCAGATTTAGTGAGTGGCAGGTGATATTTGGGCCAAGTTTCATGGTTACAGAGCAATATTTAGTACTGGTTTGGGCTGATTTACATCTATTTTGGACCATTTTAACAGCATTATTTGGGTTAAATATTTTCTGTTCAGACATGTAATGCTCCAAATTTGCCTAAAATATCCCCCTTTATTGTTAAAACAAGCAAGAAATTTAGTAGGGCCCTCAGACTGGCAATATTGTGATATACTCGACATTCCCCCTCATGAGGTGAGGTCAGGGGGCCCCCCACACCCCGGAAATGAAAATTCCTAATATGGCCCTCGAGTGGACCAGACCAATACAAATTCATTCTCTGATATAAACTGAGTTCCCTGTGAAAATTTCAGCCAGATTGACCAACTTTAAGAGGTGGTTTGGACTGATCTGGCATTTTATGACATCCTCGCCACCTACACTCCCTGAACCTGTACTTTGGACTAGATATGCATTTCTGAAGGAACACACCACTAAAATTCATTCAAGTGGCGACTCCTGTGGGACACAATGTGGTTTACAGCCTTAAATCTGCCTTAACTGAGAAAATATCAGCCCATCCTGATACAGCCACCTGAGGCTGTATTTTCGCCTTCCTGGACCACATTTGACACAGATGACACCACTGGTACACCAGATGTAATCCTAAAACCTGTGCAGTCAGATTTAGTGAGTGGCAGGTGATATTTGGGCCAAGTTTCATGGTTACAGAGCAATATTTAGTACTGGTTTGGGCTGATTTACATCTATTTTGGACCATTTTAACAGCATTATTTGGGTTAAATATTTTCTGTTCAGACATGTAATGCTCCAAATTTGCCTAAAATATCCCCCTTTATTGTTAAAACAAGCAAGAAATTTAGTAGGGCCCTCAGACTGGCAATATTGTGATATACTCGACATTCCCCCTCATGAGGTGAGGTCAGGGGGCCCCCCACACCCCGGAAATGAAAATTCCTAATATGGCCCTCGAGTGGACCAGACCAATACAAATTCATTCTCTGATATAAACTGAGTTCCCTGTGAAAATTTCAGCCAGATTGACCAACTTTAAGAGGTGGTTTGGACTGATCTGGCATTTTATGACATCCTCGCCACCTACACTCCCTGAACCTGTACTTTGGACTAGATATGCATTTCTGAAGGAACACACCACTAAAATTCATTCAAGTGGCGACTCCTGTGGGACACAATGTGGTTTACAGCCTTAAATCTGCCTTAACTGAGAAAATATCAGCCCATCCTGATACAGCCACCTGAGGCTGTATTTTCGCCTTCCTGGACCACATTTGACACAGATGACACCACTGGTACACCAGATGTAATCCTAAAACCTGTGCAGTCAGATTTAGTGAGTGGCAGGTGATATTTGGGCCAAGTTTCATGGTTACAGAGCAATATTTAGTACTGGTTTGGGCTGATTTACATCTATTTTGGACCATTTTAACAGCATTATTTGGGTTAAATATTTTCTGTTCAGACATGTAATGCTCCAAATTTGCCTAAAATATCCCCCTTTATTGTTAAAACAAGCAAGAAATTTAGTAGGGCCCTCAGACTGGCAATATTGTGATATACTCGACATTCCCCCTCATGAGGTGAGGTCAGGGGGCCCCCCACACCCCGGAAATGAAAATTCCTAATATGGCCCTCGAGTGGACCAGACCAATACAAATTCATTCTCTGATATAAACTGAGTTCCCTGTGAAAATTTCAGCCAGATTGACCAACTTTAAGAGGTGGTTTGGACTGATCTGGCATTTTATGACATCCTCGCCACCTACACTCCCTGAACCTGTACTTTGGACTAGATATGCATTTCTGAAGGAACACACCACTAAAATTCATTCAAGTGGCGACTCCTGTGGGACACAATGTGGTTTACAGCCTTAAATCTGCCTTAACTGAGAAAATATCAGCCCATCCTGATACAGCCACCTGAGGCTGTATTTTCGCCTTCCTGGACCACATTTGACACAGATGACACCACTGGTACACCAGATGTAATCCTAAAACCTGTGCAGTCAGATTTAGTGAGTGGCAGGTGATATTTGGGCCAAGTTTCATGGTTACAGAGCAATATTTAGTACTGGTTTGGGCTGATTTACATCTATTTTGGACCATTTTAACAGCATTATTTGGGTTAAATATTTTCTGTTCAGACATGTAATGCTCCAAATTTGCCTAAAATATCCCCCTTTATTGTTAAAACAAGCAAGAAATTTAGTAGGGCCCTCAGACTGGCAATATTGTGATATACTCGACATTCCCCCTCATGAGGTGAGGTCAGGGGGCCCCCCACACCCCGGAAATGAAAATTCCTAATATGGCCCTCGAGTGGACCAGACCAATACAAATTCATTCTCTGATATAAACTGAGTTCCCTGTGAAAATTTCAGCCAGATTGACCAACTTTAAGAGGTGGTTTGGACTGATCTGGCATTTTATGACATCCTCGCCACCTACACTCCCTGAACCTGTACTTTGGACTAGATATGCATTTCTGAAGGAACACACCACTAAAATTCATTCAAGTGGCGACTCCTGTGGGACACAATGTGGTTTACAGCCTTAAATCTGCCTTAACTGAGAAAATATCAGCCCATCCTGATACAGCCACCTGAGGCTGTATTTTCGCCTTCCTGGACCACATTTGACACAGCTGACACCACTGGTACACCAGATGTAATCCTAAAACCTGTGCAGTCAGATTTAGTGAGTGGCAGGTGATATTTGGGCCAAGTTTCATGGTTACAGAGCAATATTTAGTACTGGTTTGGGCTGATTTACATCTATTTTGGACCATTTTAACAGCATTATTTGGGTTAAATATTTTCTGTTCAGACATGTAATGCTCCAAATTTGCCTAAAATATCCCCCTTTATTGTTAAAACAAGCAAGAAATTTAGTAGGGCCCTCAGACTGGCAATATTGTGATATACTCGACATTCCCCCTCATGAGGTGAGGTCAGGGGGCCCCCCACACCCCGGAAATGAAAATTCCTAATATGGCCCTCGAGTGGACCAGACCAATACAAAATTCATTCTCTGATATAAACTGAGTTCCCTGTGAAAATTTCAGCCAGATTGACCAACTTTAAGAGGTGGTTTGGACTGATCTGGCATTTTATGACATCCTCGCCACCTACACTCCCTGAACCTGTACTTTGGACTAGATATGCATTTCTGAAGGAACACACCACTAAAATTCATTCAAGTGGCGACTCCTGTGGGACACAATGTGGTTTACAGCCTTAAATCTGCCTTAACTGAGAAAATATCAGCCCATCCTGATACAGCCACCTGAGGCTGTATTTTCGCCTTCCTGGACCACATTTGACACAGATGACACCACTGGTACACCAGATGTAATCCTAAAACCTGTGCAGTCAGATTTAGTGAGTGGCAGGTGATATTTGGGCCAAGTTTCATGGTTACAGAGCAATATTTAGTACTGGTTTGGGCTTGATTTACATCTATTTTGGACCATTTTAACAGCATTATTTGGGTTAAATATTTTCTGTTCAGACATGTAATGCTCCAAATTTGCCTAAAATATCCCCCTTTATTGTTAAAACAAGCAAGAAATTTAGTAGGGCCCTCAGACTGGCAATATTGTGATATACTCGACATTCCCCACATGAGGTGAGGTCAGGGGGCCCCCCACACCCCGGAAATGAAAATTCCCTAATATGGCCCTCGAGTGGACCCAGACCAATACAAATTCATTCTCTGATATAAACTGAGTTCCCTGTGAAAAATTTCAGCCAGATTGACCAACTTTAAGAGGTGGTTTGGACTGATCTGGCATTTTATGACATCCTCGCCACCTACACTCCCTGAACCTGTACTTTGGACTAGAATATGCATTTCTGAAGGAACACACCACTAAAATTCATTCAAGTGGCGACTCCTTGGGACACAATGTGGTTTACAGCCTTAAATCTGCCTTAACTGAGAAAATATCAGCCCATCCTGATACAGCCACCTGAGGCTGTATTTTCGCCTTTCCTGACCACATTTGACACAGATGACACCACTGGTACACCAGATGTAATCCTAAAACCTGTGCAGTCAGATTTAGTGAGTGGCAGGTGATATTTGGGCCAAGTTTCATGGTTACAGAGCAATATTTAGTACTGGTTTGGGCTGATTTACATCTATTTTGGACCATTTTAAACAGCATTAATTTGGGTTAAATATTTCTGTTCAGACATGTAATGCTCCAAATTTGCCTAAAATATCCCCCTTTATTGTTAAAACCAAGCAAGAAATTTAGTAGGGCCCTCAGACTGGCAATATTGTGATATACTCGACATTCCCCCTCATGAGGTGAGGTCAGGGGGCCCCCCACACCCCGGAAATGAAAATTCCTAATATGGCCCTCGAGTGGAACAGACCAATACAAATTCATTCTCTGATATAAACTGAGTTCCCTGTGAAAATTCAGCCAGATTGACCAACTTTAAGAGGTGGTTTGGACTGATCTGGCATTTTATGACATCCTCGCCACCTACACTCCCTGAACCCTGTACTTTGGACTAGATATGCATTTCTGAAGGAACACACCACTAAAATTCATTCAAGTGGCGACTCCTGTGGGACACAATTGTGGTTTACAGCCTTAAATCTGCCTTAACTTGAGAAAATATCAGCCATCCTGATACAGCCACCTGAGGCTGTATTTTCGCCTTCCTGGACCACATTTGACACAGATGACACCACTGGTACACCAGATGTAATCCTAAAACCTGTGCAGTCAGATTTAGTGAGTGGCAGGTGATATTTGGCCAAGTTTCATGGTTACAGAGCAATAATTTAGTACTGGTTTGGGCTGATTTACATCTATTTTGGACCATTTTAACAGCATTATTTGGGTTAAATATTTTCTGTTCAGACATGTAATGCTCCAAATTTGCCTAAAATATCCCCCTTTATTGTTAAAACAAGCAAGAAATTTAGTAGGGCCCTCAGACTGGCAATATTGTGATATACTCGACCATTCCCCCTCATGAGGTGAGGTCAGGGGGCCCCCCACACCCCGGAAATGAAAATTCCTAATATGGCCCTCCGAGGTGACCAGACCAATACAAATTCATTCTCTGATATAAACTGAGTTCCCTGTGAAAATTTCAGCCAGATGACCAACTTTAAGAGGTGGTTTGGACTGATCTGGCATTTTATGACATCCTCGCCACCTACACTCCCTGAACCTGTACTTTGGACTAGATATGCATTTCTGAAGGAACACACACTAAAATTCATTCAAGTGGCGGACTCCTGTGGGACACAATGTGGTTTACAGCCTTAAATCTGCCTTAACTGAGAAAATATCCAGCCCATCCTGATACAGCCACCTGAGGCTGTATTTTCGCCATCCTGGACCACATTTGACACAGATGACACCACTGGTACACCAGATGTAATCCTAAAACCTGTGCAGTCAGATTTAGTGAGTGGCAGGTGATATTTGGGCCAAGTTTCATGGTTACAGAGCAATATTTAGTACTGGTTTGGGCTGATTTACATCTATTTTGGACCATTTTAACAGCATTATTTGGTTAAATATTTTCTGTTCAGACATGTAATGCTCCAAATTTGCCTAAAATATCCCCCTTTATTGTTAAAACAAGCAAGAAATTTAGTAGGGCCCTCAGACTGGCAATATTGTGATATACTCGACATTCCCCCTCATGAGGTGAGGTCAGGGGGCCCCCCACACCCCGGAAATGAAAATTCCTAATATGGCCCTCGAGTGGACCAGACCAATACAAATTCATTCTCTGATATAAACTGAGTTCCCTGTGAAAATTTCAGCCAGATTGACCAACTTTAAGAGGTGGTTTGGACTGATCTGGCATTTTATGACATCCTCGCCACCTACACTCCCTGAACCTGTACTTTGGACTAGATATGCATTTCTGAAGGAACACACCACTAAAATTCATTCAAGTGGCGACTCCTGTGGGACACAATGTGGTTTACAGCCTTAAATCTGCCTTAACTGAGAAAATATCAGCCCATCCTGATACAGCCACCTGAGGCTGTATTTTCGCCTTCCTGGACCACATTTGACACAGATGACACCACTGGTACACCAGATGTAATCCTAAAACCTGTGCAGTCAGATTTAGTGAGTGGCAGGTGATATTTGGGCCAAGTTTCATGGTTACAGAGCAATATTTAGTACTGGTTTGGGCTGATTTACATCTATTTTGGACCATTTTAACAGCATTATTTGGGTTAAATATTTTCTGTTCAGACATGTAATGCTCCAAATTTGCCTAAAATATCCCCCTTTATTGTTAAAACAAGCAAGAAATTTAGTAGGGCCCTCAGACTGGCAATATTGTGATATACTCGACATTCCCCCTCATGAGGTGAGGTCAGGGGGCCCCCCACACCCCGGAAATGAAAATTCCTAATATGGCCCTCGAGTGGACCAGACCAATACAAATTCATTCTCTGATATAAACTGAGTTCCCTGTGAAAATTTCAGCCAGATTGACCAACTTTAAGAGGTGGTTTGGACTGATCTGGCATTTTATGACATCCTCGCCACCTACACTCCCTGAACCTGTACTTTGGACTAGATATGCATTTCTGAAGGAACACACCACTAAAATTCATTCAAGTGGCGACTCCTGTGGGACACAATGTGGTTTACAGCCTTAAATCTGCCTTAACTGAGAAAATATCAGCCCATCCTGATACAGCCACCTGAGGCTGTATTTTCGCCTTCCTGGACCACATTTGACACAGATGACACCACTGGTACACCAGATGTAATCCTAAAACCTGTGCAGTCAGATTTAGTGAGTGGCAGGTGATATTTGGGCCAAGTTTCATGGTTACAGAGCAATATTTAGTACTGGTTTGGGCTGATTTACATCTATTTTGGACCATTTTAACAGCATTATTTGGGTTAAATATTTTCTGTTCAGACATGTAATGCTCCAAATTTGCCTAAAATATCCCCCTTTATTGTTAAAACAAGCAAGAAATTTAGTAGGGCCCTCAGACTGGCAATATTGTGATATACTCGACATTCCCCCTCATGAGGTGAGGTCAGGGGGCCCCCCACACCCCGGAAATGAAAATTCCTAATATGGCCCTCGAGTGGACCAGACCAATACAAATTCATTCTCTGATATAAACTGAGTTCCCTGTGAAAATTTCAGCCAGATTGACCAACTTTAAGAGGTGGTTTGGACTGATCTGGCATTTTATGACATCCTCGCCACCTACACTCCCTGAACCTGTACTTTGGACTAGATATGCATTTCTGAAGGAACACACCACTAAAATTCATTCAAGTGGCGACTCCTGTGGGACACAATGTGGTTTACAGCCTTAAATCTGCCTTAACTGAGAAAATATCAGCCCATCCTGATACAGCCACCTGAGGCTGTATTTTCGCCTTCCTGGACCACATTTGACACAGATGACACCACTGGTACACCAGATGTAATCCTAAAACCTGTGCAGTCAGATTTAGTGAGTGGCAGGTGATATTTGGGCCAAGTTTCATGGTTACAGAGCAATATTTAGTACTGGTTTGGGCTGATTTACATCTATTTTGGACCATTTTAACAGCATTATTTGGGTTAAATATTTTCTGTTCAGACATGTAATGCTCCAAATTTGCCTAAAATATCCCCCTTTATTGTTAAAACAAGCAAGAAATTTAGTAGGGCCCTCAGACTGGCAATATTGTGATATACTCGACATTCCCCCTCATGAGGTGAGGTCAGGGGGCCCCCCACACCCCGGAAATGAAAATTCCTAATATGGCCCTCGAGTGGACCAGACCAATACAAATTCATTCTCTGATATAAACTGAGTTCCCTGTGAAAATTTCAGCCAGATTGACCAACTTTAAGAGGTGGTTTGGACTGATCTGGCATTTTATGACATCCTCGCCACCTACACTCCCTGAACCTGTACTTTGGACTAGATATGCATTTCTGAAGGAACACACCACTAAAATTCATTCAAGTGGCGACTCCTGTGGGACACAATGTGGTTTACAGCCTTAAATCTGCCTTAACTGAGAAAATATCAGCCCATCCTGATACAGCCACCTGAGGCTGTATTTTCGCCTTCCTGGACCACATTTGACACAGATGACACCACTGGTACACCAGATGTAATCCTAAAACCTGTGCAGTCAGATTTAGTGAGTGGCAGGTGATATTTGGGCCAAGTTTCATGGTTACAGAGCAATATTTAGTACTGGTTTGGGCTGATTTACATCTATTTTGGACCATTTTAACAGCATTATTTGGGTTAAATATTTTCTGTTCAGACATGTAATGCTCCAAATTTGCCTAAAATATCCCCCTTTATTGTTAAAACAAGCAAGAAATTTAGTAGGGCCCTCAGACTGGCAATATTGTGATATACTCGACATTCCCCCTCATGAGGTGAGGTCAGGGGGCCCCCCACACCCCGGAAATGAAAATTCCTAATATGGCCCTCGAGTGGACCAGACCAATACAAATTCATTCTCTGATATAAACTGAGTTCCCTGTGAAAATTTCAGCCAGATTGACCAACTTTAAGAGGTGGTTTGGACTGATCTGGCATTTTATGACATCCTCGCCACCTACACTCCCTGAACCTGTACTTTGGACTAGATATGCATTTCTGAAGGAACACACCACTAAAATTCATTCAAGTGGCGACTCCTGTGGGACACAATGTGGTTTACAGCCTTAAATCTGCCTTAACTGAGAAAATATCAGCCCATCCTGATACAGCCACCTGAGGCTGTATTTTCGCCTTCCTGGACCACATTTGACACAGATGACACCACTGGTACACCAGATGTAATCCTAAAACCTGTGCAGTCAGATTTAGTGAGTGGCAGGTGATATTTGGGCCAAGTTTCATGGTTACAGAGCAATATTTAGTACTGGTTTGGGCTGATTTACATCTATTTTGGACCATTTTAACAGCATTATTTGGGTTAAATATTTTCTGTTCAGACATGTAATGCTCCAAATTTGCCTAAAATATCCCCCTTTATTGTTAAAACAAGCAAGAAATTTAGTAGGGCCCTCAGACTGGCAATATTGTGATATACTCGACATTCCCCCTCATGAGGTGAGGTCAGGGGGCCCCCCACACCCCGGAAATGAAAATTCCTAATATGGCCCTCGAGTGGACCAGACCAATACAAATTCATTCTCTGATATAAACTGAGTTCCCTGTGAAAATTTCAGCCAGATTGACCAACTTTAAGAGGTGGTTTGGACTGATCTGGCATTTTATGACATCCTCGCCACCTACACTCCCTGAACCTGTACTTTGGACTAGATATGCATTTCTGAAGGAACACACCACTAAAATTCATTCAAGTGGCGACTCCTGTGGGACACAATGTGGTTTACAGCCTTAAATCTGCCTTAACTGAGAAAATATCAGCCCATCCTGATACAGCCACCTGAGGCTGTATTTTCGCCTTCCTGGACCACATTTGACACAGATGACACCACTGGTACACCAGATGTAATCCTAAAACCTGTGCAGTCAGATTTAGTGAGTGGCAGGTGATATTTGGGCCAAGTTTCATGGTTACAGAGCAATATTTAGTACTGGTTTGGGCTGATTTACATCTATTTTGGACCATTTTAACAGCATTATTTGGGTTAAATATTTTCTGTTCAGACATGTAATGCTCCAAATTTGCCTAAAATATCCCCCTTTATTGTTAAAACAAGCAAGAAATTTAGTAGGGCCCTCAGACTGGCAATATTGTGATATACTCGACATTCCCCCTCATGAGGTGAGGTCAGGGGGCCCCCCACACCCCGGAAATGAAAATTCCTAATATGGCCCTCGAGTGGACCAGACCAATACAAATTCATTCTCTGATATAAACTGAGTTCCCTGTGAAAATTTCAGCCAGATTGACCAACTTTAAGAGGTGGTTTGGACTGATCTGGCATTTTATGACATCCTCGCCACCTACACTCCCTGAACCTGTACTTTGGACTAGATATGCATTTCTGAAGGAACACACCACTAAAATTCATTCAAGTGGCGACTCCTGTGGGACACAATGTGGTTTACAGCCTTAAATCTGCCTTAACTGAGAAAATATCAGCCCATCCTGATACAGCCACCTGAGGCTGTATTTTCGCCTTCCTGGACCACATTTGACACAGATGACACCACTGGTACACCAGATGTAATCCTAAAACCTGTGCAGTCAGATTTAGTGAGTGGCAGGTGATATTTGGGCCAAGTTTCATGGTTACAGAGCAATATTTAGTACTGGTTTGGGCTGATTTACATCTATTTTGGACCATTTTAACAGCATTATTTGGGTTAAATATTTTCTGTTCAGACATGTAATGCTCCAAATTTGCCTAAAATATCCCCCTTTATTGTTAAAACAAGCAAGAAATTTAGTAGGGCCCTCAGACTGGCAATATTGTGATATACTCGACATTCCCCCTCATGAGGTGAGGTCAGGGGGCCCCCCACACCCCGGAAATGAAAATTCCTAATATGGCCCTCGAGTGGACCAGACCAATACAAATTCATTCTCTGATATAAACTGAGTTCCCTGTGAAAATTTCAGCCAGATTGACCAACTTTAAGAGGTGGTTTGGACTGATCTGGCATTTTATGACATCCTCGCCACCTACACTCCCTGAACCTGTACTTTGGACTAGATATGCATTTCTGAAGGAACACACCACTAAAATTCATTCAAGTGGCGACTCCTGTGGGACACAATGTGGTTTACAGCCTTAAATCTGCCTTAACTGAGAAAATATCAGCCCATCCTGATACAGCCACCTGAGGCTGTATTTTCGCCTTCCTGGACCACATTTGACACAGATGACACCACTGGTACACCAGATGTAATCCTAAAACCTGTGCAGTCAGATTTAGTGAGTGGCAGGTGATATTTGGGCCAAGTTTCATGGTTACAGAGCAATATTTAGTACTGGTTTGGGCTGATTTACATCTATTTTGGACCATTTTAACAGCATTATTTGGGTTAAATATTTTCTGTTCAGACATGTAATGCTCCAAATTTGCCTAAAATATCCCCCTTTATTGTTAAAACAAGCAAGAAATTTAGTAGGGCCCTCAGACTGGCAATATTGTGATATACTCGACATTCCCCCTCATGAGGTGAGGTCAGGGGGCCCCCCACACCCCGGAAATGAAAATTCCTAATATGGCCCTCGAGTGGACCAGACCAATACAAATTCATTCTCTGATATAAACTGAGTTCCCTGTGAAAATTTCAGCCAGATTGACCAACTTTAAGAGGTGGTTTGGACTGATCTGGCATTTTATGACATCCTCGCCACCTACACCCCCTGAACCTGTACTTTGGACTAGATATGCATTTCTGAAGGAACACACCACTAAAATTCATTCAAGTGGCGACTCCTGTGGGACACAATGTGGTTTACAGCCTTAAATCTGCCTTAACTGAGAAAATATCAGCCCATCCTGATACAGCCACCTGAGGCTGTATTTTCGCCTTCCTGGACCACATTTGACACAGATGACACCACTGGTACACCAGATGTAATCCTAAAACCTGTGCAGTCAGATTTAGTGAGTGGCAGGTGATATTTGGGCCAAGTTTCATGGTTACAGAGCAATATTTAGTACTGGTTTGGGCTGATTTACATCTATTTTGGACCATTTTAACAGCATTATTTGGGTTAAATATTTTCTGTTCAGACATGTAATGCTCCAAATTTGCCTAAAATATCCCCCTTTATTGTTAAAACAAGCAAGAAATTTAGTAGGGCCCTCAGACTGTCAATATTGTGATATACTCGACATTCCCCCTCATGAGGTGAGGTCAGGGGGCCCCCCACACCCCGGAAATGAAAATTCCTAATATGGCCCTCGAGTGGACCAGACCAATACAAATTCATTCTCTGATATAAACTGAGTTCCCTGTGAAAATTTCAGCCAGATTGACCAACTTTAAGAGCTGGTTTGGACTGATCTGGCATTTTATGACATCCTCGCCACCTACACTCCCTGAACCTGTACTTTGGACTAGATATGCATTTCTGAAGGAACACACCACTAAAATTCATTCAAGTGGCGACTCCTGTGGGACACAATGTGGTTTACAGCCTTAAATCTGCCTTAACTGAGAAAATATCAGCCCATCCTGATACAGCCACCTGAGGCTGTATTTTCGCCTTCCTGGACCACATTTGACACAGATGACACCACTGGTACACCAGATGTAATCCTAAAACCTGTGCAGTCAGATTTAGTGAGTGGCAGGTGATATTTGGGCCAAGTTTCATGGTTACAGAGCAATATTTAGTACTGGTTTGGGCTGATTTACATCTATTTTGGACCATTTTAACAGCATTATTTGGGTTAAATATTTTCTGTTCAGACATGTAATGCTCCAAATTTGCCTAAAATATCCCCCTTTATTGTTAAAACAAGCAAGAAATTTAGTAGGGCCCTCAGACTGGCAATATTGTGATATACTCGACATTCCCCCTCATGAGGTGAGGTCAGGGGGCCCCCCACACCCCGGAAATGAAAATTCCTAATATGGCCCTCGAGTGGACCAGACCAATACAAATTCATTCTCTGATATAAACTGAGTTCCCTGTGAAAATTTCAGCCAGATTGACCAACTTTAAGAGGTGGTTTGGACTGATCTGGCATTTTATGACATCCTCGCCACCTACACTCCCTGAACCTGTACTTTGGACTAGATATGCATTTCTGAAGGAACACACCACTAAAATTCATTCAAGTGGCGACTCCTGTGGGACACAATGTGGTTTACAGCCTTAAATCTGCCTTAACTGAGAAAATATCAGCCCATCCTGATACAGCCACCTGAGGCTGTATTTTCGCCTTCCTGGACCACATTTGACACAGATGACACCACTGGTACACCAGATGTAATCCTAAAACCTGTGCAGTCAGATTTAGTGAGTGGCAGGTGATATTTGGGCCAAGTTTCATGGTTACAGAGCAATATTTAGTACTGGTTTGGGCTGATTTACATCTATTTTGGACCATTTTAACAGCATTATTTGGGTTAAATATTTTCTGTTCAGACATGTAATGCTCCAAATTTGCCTAAAATATCCCCCTTTATTGTTAAAACAAGCAAGAAATTTAGTAGGGCCCTCAGACTGGCAATATTGTGATATACTCGACATTCCCCCTCATGAGGTGAGGTCAGGGGGCCCCCCACACCCCGGAAATGAAAATTCCTAATATGGCCCTCGAGTGGACCAGACCAATACAAATTCATTCTCTGATATAAACTGAGTTCCCTGTGAAAATTTCAGCCAGATTGACCAACTTTAAGAGGTGGTTTGGACTGATCTGGCATTTTATGACATCCTCGCCACCTACACCCCCTGAACCTGTACTTTGGACTAGATATGCATTTCTGAAGGAACACACCACTAAAATTCATTCAAGTGGCGACTCCTGTGGGACACAATGTGGTTTACAGCCTTAAATCTGCCTTAACTGAGAAAATATCAGCCCATCCTGATACAGCCACCTGAGGCTGTATTTTCGCCTTCCTGGACCACATTTGACACAGATGACACCACTGGTACACCAGATGTAATCCTAAAACCTGTGCAGTCAGATTTAGTGAGTGGCAGGTGATATTTGGGCCAAGTTTCATGGTTACAGAGCAATATTTAGTACTGGTTTGGGCTGATTTACATCTATTTTGGACCATTTTAACAGCATTATTTGGGTTAAATATTTTCTGTTCAGACATGTAATGCTCCAAATTTGCCTAAAATATCCCCCTTTATTGTTAAAACAAGCAAGAAATTTAGTAGGGCCCTCAGACTGGCAATATTGTGATATACTCGACATTCCCCCTCATGAGGTGAGGTCAGGGGGCCCCCCACACCCCGGAAATGAAAATTCCTAATATGGCCCTCGAGTGGACCAGACCAATACAAATTCATTCTCTGATATAAACTGAGTTCCCTGTGAAAATTTCAGCCAGATTGACCAACTTTAAGAGGTGGTTTGGACTGATCTGGCATTTTATGACATCCTCGCCACCTACACTCCCTGAACCTGTACTTTGGACTAGATATGCATTTCTGAAGGAACACACCACTAAAATTCATTCAAGTGGCGACTCCTGTGGGACACAATGTGGTTTACAGCCTTAAATCTGCCTTAACTGAGAAAATATCAGCCCATCCTGATACAGCCACCTGAGGCTGTATTTTCGCCTTCCTGGACCACATTTGACACAGATGACACCACTGGTACACCAGATGTAATCCTAAAACCTGTGCAGTCAGATTTAGTGAGTGGCAGGTGATATTTGGGCCAAGTTTCATGGTTACAGAGCAATATTTAGTACTGGTTTGGGCTGATTTACATCTATTTTGGACCATTTTAACAGCATTATTTGGGTTAAATATTTTCTGTTCAGACATGTAATGCTCCAAATTTGCCTAAAATATCCCCCTTTATTGTTAAAACAAGCAAGAAATTTAGTAGGGCCCTCAGACTGGCAATATTGTGATATACTCGACATTCCCCCTCATGAGGTGAGGTCAGGGGGCCCCCCACACCCCGGAAATGAAAATTCCTAATATGGCCCTCGAGTGGACCAGACCAATACAAATTCATTCTCTGATATAAACTGAGTTCCCTGTGAAAATTTCAGCCAGATTGACCAACTTTAAGAGGTGGTTTGGACTGATCTGGCATTTTATGACATCCTCGCCACCTACACCCCCTGAACCTGTACTTTGGACTAGATATGCATTTCTGAAGGAACACACCACTAAAATTCATTCAAGTGGCGACTCCTGTGGGACACAATGTGGTTTACAGCCTTAAATCTGCCTTAACTGAGAAAATATCAGCCCATCCTGATACAGCCACCTGAGGCTGTATTTTCGCCTTCCTGGACCACATTTGACACAGATGACACCACTGGTACACCAGATGTAATCCTAAAACCTGTGCAGTCAGATTTAGTGAGTGGCAGGTGATATTTGGGCCAAGTTTCATGGTTACAGAGCAATATTTAGTACTGGTTTGGGCTGATTTACATCTATTTTGGACCATTTTAACAGCATTATTTGGGTTAAATATTTTCTGTTCAGACATGTAATGCTCCAAATTTGCCTAAAATATCCCCCTTTATTGTTAAAACAAGCAAGAAATTTAGTAGGGCCCTCAGACTGGCAATATTGTGATATACTCGACATTCCCCCTCATGAGGTGAGGTCAGGGGGCCCCCCACACCCCGGAAATGAAAATTCCTAATATGGCCCTCGAGTGGACCAGACCAATACAAATTCATTCTCTGATATAAACTGAGTTCCCTGTGAAAATTTCAGCCAGATTGACCAACTTTAAGAGGTGGTTTGGACTGATCTGGCATTTTATGACATCCTCGCCACCTACACTCCCTGAACCTGTACTTTGGACTAGATATGCATTTCTGAAGGAACACACCACTAAAATTCATTCAAGTGGCGACTCCTGTGGGACACAATGTGGTTTACAGCCTTAAATCTGCCTTAACTGAGAAAATATCAGCCCATCCTGATACAGCCACCTGAGGCTGTATTTTCGCCTTCCTGGACCACATTTGACACAGATGACACCACTGGTACACCAGATGTAATCCTAAAACCTGTGCAGTCAGATTTAGTGAGTGGCAGGTGATATTTGGGCCAAGTTTCATGGTTACAGAGCAATATTTAGTACTGGTTTGGGCTGATTTACATCTATTTTGGACCATTTTAACAGCATTATTTGGGTTAAATATTTTCTGTTCAGACATGTAATGCTCCAAATTTGCCTAAAATATCCCCCTTTATTGTTAAAACAAGCAAGAAATTTAGTAGGGCCCTCAGACTGGCAATATTGTGATATACTCGACATTCCCCCTCATGAGGTGAGGTCAGGGGGCCCCCCACACCCCGGAAATGAAAATTCCTAATATGGCCCTCGAGTGGACCAGACCAATACAAATTCATTCTCTGATATAAACTGAGTTCCCTGTGAAAATTTCAGCCAGATTGACCAACTTTAAGAGGTGGTTTGGACTGATCTGGCATTTTATGACATCCTCGCCACCTACACCCCCTGAACCTGTACTTTGGACTAGATATGCATTTCTGAAGGAACACACCACTAAAATTCATTCAAGTGGCGACTCCTGTGGGACACAATGTGGTTTACAGCCTTAAATCTGCCTTAACTGAGAAAATATCAGCCCATCCTGATACAGCCACCTGAGGCTGTATTTTCGCCTTCCTGGACCACATTTGACACAGATGACACCACTGGTACACCAGATGTAATCCTAAAACCTGTGCAGTCAGATTTAGTGAGTGGCAGGTGATATTTGGGCCAAGTTTCATGGTTACAGAGCAATATTTAGTACTGGTTTGGGCTGATTTACATCTATTTTGGACCATTTTAACAGCATTATTTGGGTTAAATATTTTCTGTTCAGACATGTAATGCTCCAAATTTGCCTAAAATATCCCCCTTTATTGTTAAAACAAGCAAGAAATTTAGTAGGGCCCTCAGACTGGCAATATTGTGATATACTCGACATTCCCCCTCATGAGGTGAGGTCAGGGGGCCCCCCACACCCCGGAAATGAAAATTCCTAATATGGCCCTCGAGTGGACCAGACCAATACAAATTCATTCTCTGATATAAACTGAGTTCCCTGTGAAAATTTCAGCCAGATTGACCAACTTTAAGAGGTGGTTTGGACTGATCTGGCATTTTATGACATCCTCGCCACCTACACTCCCTGAACCTGTACTTTGGACTAGATATGCATTTCTGAAGGAACACACCACTAAAATTCATTCAAGTGGCGACTCCTGTGGGACACAATGTGGTTTACAGCCTTAAATCTGCCTTAACTGAGAAAATATCAGCCCATCCTGATACAGCCACCTGAGGCTGTATTTTCGCCTTCCTGGACCACATTTGACACAGATGACACCACTGGTACACCAGATGTAATCCTAAAACCTGTGCAGTCAGATTTAGTGAGTGGCAGGTGATATTTGGGCCAAGTTTCATGGTTACAGAGCAATATTTAGTACTGGTTTGGGCTGATTTACATCTATTTTGGACCATTTTAACAGCATTATTTGGGTTAAATATTTTCTGTTCAGACATGTAATGCTCCAAATTTGCCTAAAATATCCCCCTTTATTGTTAAAACAAGCAAGAAATTTAGTAGGGCCCTCAGACTGGCAATATTGTGATATACTCGACATTCCCCCTCATGAGGTGAGGTCAGGGGGCCCCCCACACCCCGGAAATGAAAATTCCTAATATGGCCCTCGAGTGGACCAGACCAATACAAATTCATTCTCTGATATAAACTGAGTTCCCTGTGAAAATTTCAGCCAGATTGACCAACTTTAAGAGGTGGTTTGGACTGATCTGGCATTTTATGACATCCTCGCCACCTACACCCCCTGAACCTGTACTTTGGACTAGATATGCATTTCTGAAGGAACACACCACTAAAATTCATTCAAGTGGCGACTCCTGTGGGACACAATGTGGTTTACAGCCTTAAATCTGCCTTAACTGAGAAAATATCAGCCCATCCTGATACAGCCACCTGAGGCTGTATTTTCGCCTTCCTGGACCACATTTGACACAGATGACACCACTGGTACACCAGATGTAATCCTAAAACCTGTGCAGTCAGATTTAGTGAGTGGCAGGTGATATTTGGGCCAAGTTTCATGGTTACAGAGCAATATTTAGTACTGGTTTGGGCTGATTTACATCTATTTTGGACCATTTTAACAGCATTATTTGGGTTAAATATTTTCTGTTCAGACATGTAATGCTCCAAATTTGCCTAAAATATCCCCCTTTATTGTTAAAACAAGCAAGAAATTTAGTAGGGCCCTCAGACTGGCAATATTGTGATATACTCGACATTCCCCCTCATGAGGTGAGGTCAGGGGGCCCCCCACACCCCGGAAATGAAAATTCCTAATATGGCCCTCGAGTGGACCAGACCAATACAAATTCATTCTCTGATATAAACTGAGTTCCCTGTGAAAATTTCAGCCAGATTGACCAACTTTAAGAGGTGGTTTGGACTGATCTGGCATTTTATGACATCCTCGCCACCTACACTCCCTGAACCTGTACTTTGGACTAGATATGCATTTCTGAAGGAACACACCACTAAAATTCATTCAAGTGGCGACTCCTGTGGGACACAATGTGGTTTACAGCCTTAAATCTGCCTTAACTGAGAAAATATCAGCCCATCCTGATACAGCCACCTGAGGCTGTATTTTCGCCTTCCTGGACCACATTTGACACAGATGACACCACTGGTACACCAGATGTAATCCTAAAACCTGTGCAGTCAGATTTAGTGAGTGGCAGGTGATATTTGGGCCAAGTTTCATGGTTACAGAGCAATATTTAGTACTGGTTTGGGCTGATTTACATCTATTTTGGACCATTTTAACAGCATTATTTGGGTTAAATATTTTCTGTTCAGACATGTAATGCTCCAAATTTGCCTAAAATATCCCCCTTTATTGTTAAAACAAGCAAGAAATTTAGTAGGGCCCTCAGACTGGCAATATTGTGATATACTCGACATTCCCCCTCATGAGGTGAGGTCAGGGGGCCCCCCACACCCCGGAAATGAAAATTCCTAATATGGCCCTCGAGTGGACCAGACCAATACAAATTCATTCTCTGATATAAACTGAGTTCCCTGTGAAAATTTCAGCCAGATTGACCAACTTTAAGAGGTGGTTTGGACTGATCTGGCATTTTATGACATCCTCGCCACCTACACCCCCTGAACCTGTACTTTGGACTAGATATGCATTTCTGAAGGAACACACCACTAAAATTCATTCAAGTGGCGACTCCTGTGGGACACAATGTGGTTTACAGCCTTAAATCTGCCTTAACTGAGAAAATATCAGCCCATCCTGATACAGCCACCTGAGGCTGTATTTTCGCCTTCCTGGACCACATTTGACACAGATGACACCACTGGTACACCAGATGTAATCCTAAAACCTGTGCAGTCAGATTTAGTGAGTGGCAGGTGATATTTGGGCCAAGTTTCATGGTTACAGAGCAATATTTAGTACTGGTTTGGGCTGATTTACATCTATTTTGGACCATTTTAACAGCATTATTTGGGTTAAATATTTTCTGTTCAGACATGTAATGCTCCAAATTTGCCTAAAATATCCCCCTTTATTGTTAAAACAAGCAAGAAATTTAGTAGGGCCCTCAGACTGGCAATATTGTGATATACTCGACATTCCCCCTCATGAGGTGAGGTCAGGGGGCCCCCCACACCCCGGAAATGAAAATTCCTAATATGGCCCTCGAGTGGACCAGACCAATACAAATTCATTCTCTGATATAAACTGAGTTCCCTGTGAAAATTTCAGCCAGATTGACCAACTTTAAGAGGTGGTTTGGACTGATCTGGCATTTTATGACATCCTCGCCACCTACACTCCCTGAACCTGTACTTTGGACTAGATATGCATTTCTGAAGGAACACACCACTAAAATTCATTCAAGTGGCGACTCCTGTGGGACACAATGTGGTTTACAGCCTTAAATCTGCCTTAACTGAGAAAATATCAGCCCATCCTGATACAGCCACCTGAGGCTGTATTTTCGCCTTCCTGGACCACATTTGACACAGATGACACCACTGGTACACCAGATGTAATCCTAAAACCTGTGCAGTCAGATTTAGTGAGTGGCAGGTGATATTTGGGCCAAGTTTCATGGTTACAGAGCAATATTTAGTACTGGTTTGGGCTGATTTACATCTATTTTGGACCATTTTAACAGCATTATTTGGGTTAAATATTTTCTGTTCAGACATGTAATGCTCCAAATTTGCCTAAAATATCCCCCTTTATTGTTAAAACAAGCAAGAAATTTAGTAGGGCCCTCAGACTGGCAATATTGTGATATACTCGACATTCCCCCTCATGAGGTGAGGTCAGGGGGCCCCCCACACCCCGGAAATGAAAATTCCTAATATGGCCCTCGAGTGGACCAGACCAATACAAATTCATTCTCTGATATAAACTGAGTTCCCTGTGAAAATTTCAGCCAGATTGACCAACTTTAAGAGGTGGTTTGGACTGATCTGGCATTTTATGACATCCTCGCCACCTACACTCCCTGAACCTGTACTTTGGACTAGATATGCATTTCTGAAGGAACACACCACTAAAATTCATTCAAGTGGCGACTCCTGTGGGACACAATGTGGTTTACAGCCTTAAATCTGCCTTAACTGAGAAAATATCAGCCCATCCTGATACAGCCACCTGAGGCTGTATTTTCGCCTTCCTGGACCACATTTGACACAGATGACACCACTGGTACACCAGATGTAATCCTAAAACCTGTGCAGTCAGATTTAGTGAGTGGCAGGTGATATTTGGGCCAAGTTTCATGGTTACAGAGCAATATTTAGTACTGGTTTGGGCTGATTTACATCTATTTTGGACCATTTTAACAGCATTATTTGGGTTAAATATTTTCTGTTCAGACATGTAATGCTCCAAATTTGCCTAAAATATCCCCCTTTATTGTTAAAACAAGCAAGAAATTTAGTAGGGCCCTCAGACTGGCAATATTGTGATATACTCGACATTCCCCCTCATGAGGTGAGGTCAGGGGGCCCCCCACACCCCGGAAATGAAAATTCCTAATATGGCCCTCGAGTGGACCAGACCAATACAAATTCATTCTCTGATATAAACTGAGTTCCCTGTGAAAATTTCAGCCAGATTGACCAACTTTAAGAGGTGGTTTGGACTGATCTGGCATTTTATGACATCCTCGCCACCTACACCCCCTGAACCTGTACTTTGGACTAGATATGCATTTCTGAAGGAACACACCACTAAAATTCATTCAAGTGGCGACTCCTGTGGGACACAATGTGGTTTACAGCCTTAAATCTGCCTTAACTGAGAAAATATCAGCCCATCCTGATACAGCCACCTGAGGCTGTATTTTCGCCTTCCTGGACCACATTTGACACAGATGACACCACTGGTACACCAGATGTAATCCTAAAACCTGTGCAGTCAGATTTAGTGAGTGGCAGGTGATATTTGGGCCAAGTTTCATGGTTACAGAGCAATATTTAGTACTGGTTTGGGCTGATTTACATCTATTTTGGACCATTTTAACAGCATTATTTGGGTTAAATATTTTCTGTTCAGACATGTAATGCTCCAAATTTGCCTAAAATATCCCCCTTTATTGTTAAAACAAGCAAGAAATTTAGTAGGGCCCTCAGACTGGCAATATTGTGATATACTCGACATTCCCCCTCATGAGGTGAGGTCAGGGGGCCCCCCACACCCCGGAAATGAAAATTCCTAATATGGCCCTCGAGTGGACCAGACCAATACAAATTCATTCTCTGATATAAACTGAGTTCCCTGTGAAAATTTCAGCCAGATTGACCAACTTTAAGAGGTGGTTTGGACTGATCTGGCATTTTATGACATCCTCGCCACCTACACTCCCTGAACCTGTACTTTGGACTAGATATGCATTTCTGAAGGAACACACCACTAAAATTCATTCAAGTGGCGACTCCTGTGGGACACAATGTGGTTTACAGCCTTAAATCTGCCTTAACTGAGAAAATATCAGCCCATCCTGATACAGCCACCTGAGGCTGTATTTTCGCCTTCCTGGACCACATTTGACACAGATGACACCACTGGTACACCAGATGTAATCCTAAAACCTGTGCAGTCAGATTTAGTGAGTGGCAGGTGATATTTGGGCCAAGTTTCATGGTTACAGAGCAATATTTAGTACTGGTTTGGGCTGATTTACATCTATTTTGGACCATTTTAACAGCATTATTTGGGTTAAATATTTTCTGTTCAGACATGTAATGCTCCAAATTTGCCTAAAATATCCCCCTTTATTGTTAAAACAAGCAAGAAATTTAGTAGGGCCCTCAGACTGGCAATATTGTGATATACTCGACATTCCCCCTCATGAGGTGAGGTCAGGGGGCCCCCCACACCCCGGAAATGAAAATTCCTAATATGGCCCTCGAGTGGACCAGACCAATACAAATTCATTCTCTGATATAAACTGAGTTCCCTGTGAAAATTTCAGCCAGATTGACCAACTTTAAGAGGTGGTTTGGACTGATCTGGCATTTTATGACATCCTCGCCACCTACACTCCCTGAACCTGTACTTTGGACTAGATATGCATTTCTGAAGGAACACACCACTAAAATTCATTCAAGTGGCGACTCCTGTGGGACACAATGTGGTTTACAGCCTTAAATCTGCCTTAACTGAGAAAATATCAGCCCATCCTGATACAGCCACCTGAGGCTGTATTTTCGCCTTCCTGGACCACATTTGACACAGATGACACCACTGGTACACCAGATGTAATCCTAAAACCTGTGCAGTCAGATTTAGTGAGTGGCAGGTGATATTTGGGCCAAGTTTCATGGTTACAGAGCAATATTTAGTACTGGTTTGGGCTGATTTACATCTATTTTGGACCATTTTAACAGCATTATTTGGGTTAAATATTTTCTGTTCAGACATGTAATGCTCCAAATTTGCCTAAAATATCCCCCTTTATTGTTAAAACAAGCAAGAAATTTAGTAGGGCCCTCAGACTGGCAATATTGTGATATACTCGACATTCCCCCTCATGAGGTGAGGTCAGGGGGCCCCCCACACCCCGGAAATGAAAATTCCTAATATGGCCCTCGAGTGGACCAGACCAATACAAATTCATTCTCTGATATAAACTGAGTTCCCTGTGAAAATTTCAGCCAGATTGACCAACTTTAAGAGGTGGTTTGGACTGATCTGGCATTTTATGACATCCTCGCCACCTACACTCCCTGAACCTGTACTTTGGACTAGATATGCATTTCTGAAGGAACACACCACTAAAATTCATTCAAGTGGCGACTCCTGTGGGACACAATGTGGTTTACAGCCTTAAATCTGCCTTAACTGAGAAAATATCAGCCCATCCTGATACAGCCACCTGAGGCTGTATTTTCGCCTTCCTGGACCACATTTGACACAGATGACACCACTGGTACACCAGATGTAATCCTAAAACCTGTGCAGTCAGATTTAGTGAGTGGCAGGTGATATTTGGGCCAAGTTTCATGGTTACAGAGCAATATTTAGTACTGGTTTGGGCTGATTTACATCTATTTTGGACCATTTTAACAGCATTATTTGGGTTAAATATTTTCTGTTCAGACATGTAATGCTCCAAATTTGCCTAAAATATCCCCCTTTATTGTTAAAACAAGCAAGAAATTTAGTAGGGCCCTCAGACTGGCAATATTGTGATATACTCGACATTCCCCCTCATGAGGTGAGGTCAGGGGGCCCCCCACACCCCGGAAATGAAAATTCCTAATATGGCCCTCGAGTGGACCAGACCAATACAAATTCATTCTCTGATATAAACTGAGTTCCCTGTGAAAATTTCAGCCAGATTGACCAACTTTAAGAGGTGGTTTGGACTGATCTGGCATTTTATGACATCCTCGCCACCTACACTCCCTGAACCTGTACTTTGGACTAGATATGCATTTCTGAAGGAACACACCACTAAAATTCATTCAAGTGGCGACTCCTGTGGGACACAATGTGGTTTACAGCCTTAAATCTGCCTTAACTGAGAAAATATCAGCCCATCCTGATACAGCCACCTGAGGCTGTATTTTCGCCTTCCTGGACCACATTTGACACAGATGACACCACTGGTACACCAGATGTAATCCTAAAACCTGTGCAGTCAGATTTAGTGAGTGGCAGGTGATATTTGGGCCAAGTTTCATGGTTACAGAGCAATATTTAGTACTGGTTTGGGCTGATTTACATCTATTTTGGACCATTTTAACAGCATTATTTGGGTTAAATATTTTCTGTTCAGACATGTAATGCTCCAAATTTGCCTAAAATATCCCCCTTTATTGTTAAAACAAGCAAGAAATTTAGTAGGGCCCTCAGACTGGCAATATTGTGATATACTCGACATTCCCCCTCATGAGGTGAGGTCAGGGGGCCCCCCACACCCCGGAAATGAAAATTCCTAATATGGCCCTCGAGTGGACCAGACCAATACAAATTCATTCTCTGATATAAACTGAGTTCCCTGTGAAAATTTCAGCCAGATTGACCAACTTTAAGAGGTGGTTTGGACTGATCTGGCATTTTATGACATCCTCGCCACCTACACCCCCTGAACCTGTACTTTGGACTAGATATGCATTTCTGAAGGAACACACCACTAAAATTCATTCAAGTGGCGACTCCTGTGGGACACAATGTGGTTTACAGCCTTAAATCTGCCTTAACTGAGAAAATATCAGCCCATCCTGATACAGCCACCTGAGGCTGTATTTTCGCCTTCCTGGACCACATTTGACACAGATGACACCACTGGTACACCAGATGTAATCCTAAAACCTGTGCAGTCAGATTTAGTGAGTGGCAGGTGATATTTGGGCCAAGTTTCATGGTTACAGAGCAATATTTAGTACTGGTTTGGGCTGATTTACATCTATTTTGGACCATTTTAACAGCATTATTTGGGTTAAATATTTTCTGTTCAGACATGTAATGCTCCAAATTTGCCTAAAATATCCCCCTTTATTGTTAAAACAAGCAAGAAATTTAGTAGGGCCCTCAGACTGGCAATATTGTGATATACTCGACATTCCCCCTCATGAGGTGAGGTCAGGGGGCCCCCCACACCCCGGAAATGAAAATTCCTAATATGGCCCTCGAGTGGACCAGACCAATACAAATTCATTCTCTGATATAAACTGAGTTCCCTGTGAAAATTTCAGCCAGATTGACCAACTTTAAGAGGTGGTTTGGACTGATCTGGCATTTTATGACATCCTCGCCACCTACACTCCCTGAACCTGTACTTTGGACTAGATATGCATTTCTGAAGGAACACACCACTAAAATTCATTCAAGTGGCGACTCCTGTGGGACACAATGTGGTTTACAGCCTTAAATCTGCCTTAACTGAGAAAATATCAGCCCATCCTGATACAGCCACCTGAGGCTGTATTTTCGCCTTCCTGGACCACATTTGACACAGATGACACCACTGGTACACCAGATGTAATCCTAAAACCTGTGCAGTCAGATTTAGTGAGTGGCAGGTGATATTTGGGCCAAGTTTCATGGTTACAGAGCAATATTTAGTACTGGTTTGGGCTGATTTACATCTATTTTGGACCATTTTAACAGCATTATTTGGGTTAAATATTTTCTGTTCAGACATGTAATGCTCCAAATTTGCCTAAAATATCCCCCTTTATTGTTAAAACAAGCAAGAAATTTAGTAGGGCCCTCAGACTGGCAATATTGTGATATACTCAACATTCCCCCTCATGAGGTGAGGTCAGGGGGCCCCCCACACCCCGGAAATGAAAATTCCTAATATGGCCCTCGAGTGGACCAGACCAATACAAATTCATTCTCTGATATAAACTGAGTTCCCTGTGAAAATTTCAGCCAGATTGACCAACTTTAAGAGGTGGTTTGGACTGATCTGGCATTTTATGACATCCTCGCCACCTACACTCCCTGAACCTGTACTTTGGACTAGATATGCATTTCTGAAGGAACACACCACTAAAATTCATTCAAGTGGCGACTCCTGTGGGACACAATGTGGTTTACAGCCTTAAATCTGCCTTAACTGAGAAAATATCAGCCCATCCTGATACAGCCACCTGAGGCTGTATTTTCGCCTTCCTGGACCACATTTGACACAGATGACACCACTGGTACACCAGATGTAATCCTAAAACCTGTGCAGTCAGATTTAGTGAGTGGCAGGTGATATTTGGGCCAAGTTTCATGGTTACAGAGCAATATTTAGTACTGGTTTGGGCTGATTTACATCTATTTTGGACCATTTTAACAGCATTATTTGGGTTAAATATTTTCTGTTCAGACATGTAATGCTCCAAATTTGCCTAAAATATCCCCCTTTATTGTTAAAACAAGCAAGAAATTTAGTAGGGCCCTCAGACTGGCAATATTGTGATATACTCGACATTCCCCCTCATGAGGTGAGGTCAGGGGGCCCCCCACACCCCGGAAATGAAAATTCCTAATATGGCCCTCGAGTGGACCAGACCAATACAAATTCATTCTCTGATATAAACTGAGTTCCCTGTGAAAATTTCAGCCAGATTGACCAACTTTAAGAGGTGGTTTGGACTGATCTGGCATTTTATGACATCCTCGCCACCTACACTCCCTGAACCTGTACTTTGGACTAGATATGCATTTCTGAAGGAACACACCACTAAAATTCATTCAAGTGGCGACTCCTGTGGGACACAATGTGGTTTACAGCCTTAAATCTGCCTTAACTGAGAAAATATCAGCCCATCCTGATACAGCCACCTGAGGCTGTATTTTCGCCTTCCTGGACCACATTTGACACAGATGACACCACTGGTACACCAGATGTAATCCTAAAACCTGTGCAGTCAGATTTAGTGAGTGGCAGGTGATATTTGGGCCAAGTTTCATGGTTACAGAGCAATATTTAGTACTGGTTTGGGCTGATTTACATCTATTTTGGACCATTTTAACAGCATTATTTGGGTTAAATATTTTCTGTTCAGACATGTAATGCTCCAAATTTGCCTAAAATATCCCCCTTTATTGTTAAAACAAGCAAGAAATTTAGTAGGGCCCTCAGACTGGCAATATTGTGATATACTCGACATTCCCCCTCATGAGGTGAGGTCAGGGGGCCCCCCACACCCCGGAAATGAAAATTCCTAATATGGCCCTCGAGTGGACCAGACCAATACAAATTCATTCTCTGATATAAACTGAGTTCCCTGTGAAAATTTCAGCCAGATTGACCAACTTTAAGAGGTGGTTTGGACTGATCTGGCATTTTATGACATCCTCGCCACCTACACTCCCTGAACCTGTACTTTGGACTAGATATGCATTTCTGAAGGAACACACCACTAAAATTCATTCAAGTGGCGACTCCTGTGGGACACAATGTGGTTTACAGCCTTAAATCTGCCTTAACTGAGAAAATATCAGCCCATCCTGATACAGCCACCTGAGGCTGTATTTTCGCCTTCCTGGACCACATTTGACACAGATGACACCACTGGTACACCAGATGTAATCCTAAAACCTGTGCAGTCAGATTTAGTGAGTGGCAGGTGATATTTGGGCCAAGTTTCATGGTTACAGAGCAATATTTAGTACTGGTTTGGGCTGATTTACATCTATTTTGGACCATTTTAACAGCATTATTTGGGTTAAATATTTTCTGTTCAGACATGTAATGCTCCAAATTTGCCTAAAATATCCCCCTTTATTGTTAAAACAAGCAAGAAATTTAGTAGGGCCCTCAGACTGGCAATATTGTGATATACTCGACATTCCCCCTCATGAGGTGAGGTCAGGGGGCCCCCCACACCCCGGAAATGAAAATTCCTAATATGGCCCTCGAGTGGACCAGACCAATACAAATTCATTCTCTGATATAAACTGAGTTCCCTGTGAAAATTTCAGCCAGATTGACCAACTTTAAGAGGTGGTTTGGACTGATCTGGCATTTTATGACATCCTCGCCACCTACACTCCCTGAACCTGTACTTTGGACTAGATATGCATTTCTGAAGGAACACACCACTAAAATTCATTCAAGTGGCGACTCCTGTGGGACACAATGTGGTTTACAGCCTTAAATCTGCCTTAACTGAGAAAATATCAGCCCATCCTGATACAGCCACCTGAGGCTGTATTTTCGCCTTCCTGGACCACATTTGACACAGATGACACCACTGGTACACCAGATGTAATCCTAAAACCTGTGCAGTCAGATTTAGTGAGTGGCAGGTGATATTTGGGCCAAGTTTCATGGTTACAGAGCAATATTTAGTACTGGTTTGGGCTGATTTACATCTATTTTGGACCATTTTAACAGCATTATTTGGGTTAAATATTTTCTGTTCAGACATGTAATGCTCCAAATTTGCCTAAAATATCCCCCTTTATTGTTAAAACAAGCAAGAAATTTAGTAGGGCCCTCAGACTGTCAATATTGTGATATACTCGACATTCCCCCTCATGAGGTGAGGTCAGGGGGCCCCCCACACCCCGGAAATGAAAATTCCTAATATGGCCCTCGAGTGGACCAGACCAATACAAATTCATTCTCTGATATAAACTGAGTTCCCTGTGAAAATTTCAGCCAGATTGACCAACTTTAAGAGGTGGTTTGGACTGATCTGGCATTTTATGACATCCTCGCCACCTACACTCCCTGAACCTGTACTTTGGACTAGATATGCATTTCTGAAGGAACACACCACTAAAATTCATTCAAGTGGCGACTCCTGTGGGACACAATGTGGTTTACAGCCTTAAATCTGCCTTAACTGAGAAAATATCAGCCCATCCTGATACAGCCACCTGAGGCTGTATTTTCGCCTTCCTGGACCACATTTGACACAGATGACACCACTGGTACACCAGATGTAATCCTAAAACCTGTGCAGTCAGATTTAGTGAGTGGCAGGTGATATTTGGGCCAAGTTTCATGGTTACAGAGCAATATTTAGTACTGGTTTGGGCTGATTTACATCTATTTTGGACCATTTTAACAGCATTATTTGGGTTAAATATTTTCTGTTCAGACATGTAATGCTCCAAATTTGCCTAAAATATCCCCCTTTATTGTTAAAACAAGCAAGAAATTTAGTAGGGCCCTCAGACTGGCAATATTGTGATATACTCGACATTCCCCCTCATGAGGTGAGGTCAGGGGGCCCCCCACACCCCGGAAATGAAAATTCCTAATATGGCCCTCGAGTGGACCAGACCAATGCAAATTCATTCTCTGATATAAACTGAGTTCCCTGTGAAAATTTCAGCCAGATTGACCAACTTTAAGAGGTGGTTTGGACTGATCTGGCATTTTATGACATCCTCGCCACCTACACTCCCTGAACCTGTACTTTGGACTAGATATGCATTTCTGAAGGAACACACCACTAAAATTCATTCAAGTGGCGACTCCTGTGGGACACAATGTGGTTTACAGCCTTAAATCTGCCTTAACTGAGAAAATATCAGCCCATCCTGATACAGCCACCTGAGGCTGTATTTTCGCCTTCCTGGACCACATTTGACACAGATGACACCACTGGTACACCAGATGTAATCCTAAAACCTGTGCAGTCAGATTTAGTGAGTGGCAGGTGATATTTGGGCCAAGTTTCATGGTTACAGAGCAATATTTAGTACTGGTTTGGGCTGATTTACATCTATTTTGGACCATTTTAACAGCATTATTTGGGTTAAATATTTTCTGTTCAGACATGTAATGCTCCAAATTTGCCTAAAATATCCCCCTTTATTGTTAAAACAAGCAAGAAATTTAGTAGGGCCCTCAGACTGGCAATATTGTGATATACTCGACATTCCCCCTCATGAGGTGAGGTCAGGGGGCCCCCCACACCCCGGAAATGAAAATTCCTAATATGGCCCTCGAGTGGACCAGACCAATGCAAATTCATTCTCTGATATAAACTGAGTTCCCTGTGAAAATTTCAGCCAGATTGACCAACTTTAAGAGGTGGTTTGGACTGATCTGGCATTTTATGACATCCTCGCCACCTACACTCCCTGAACCTGTACTTTGGACTAGATATGCATTTCTGAAGGAACACACCACTAAAATTCATTCAAGTGGCGACTCCTGTGGGACACAATGTGGTTTACAGCCTTAAATCTGCCTTAACTGAGAAAATATCAGCCCATCCTGATACAGCCACCTGAGGCTGTATTTTCGCCTTCCTGGACCACATTTGACACAGATGACACCACTGGTACACCAGATGTAATCCTAAAACCTGTGCAGTCAGATTTAGTGAGTGGCAGGTGATATTTGGGCCAAGTTTCATGGTTACAGAGCAATATTTAGTACTGGTTTGGGCTGATTTACATCTATTTTGGACCATTTTAACAGCATTATTTGGGTTAAATATTTTCTGTTCAGACATGTAATGCTCCAAATTTGCCTAAAATATCCCCCTTTATTGTTAAAACAAGCAAGAAATTTAGTAGGGCCCTCAGACTGGCAATATTGTGATATACTCGACATTCCCCCTCATGAGGTGAGGTCAGGGGGCCCCCCACACCCCGGAAATGAAAATTCCTAATATGGCCCTCGAGTGGACCAGACCAATACAAATTCATTCTCTGATATAAACTGAGTTCCCTGTGAAAATTTCAGCCAGATTGACCAACTTTAAGAGGTGGTTTGGACTGATCTGGCATTTTATGACATCCTCGCCACCTACACTCCCTGAACCTGTACTTTGGACTAGATATGCATTTCTGAAGGAACACACCACTAAAATTCATTCAAGTGGCGACTCCTGTGGGACACAATGTGGTTTACAGCCTTAAATCTGCCTTAACTGAGAAAATATCAGCCCATCCTGATACAGCCACCTGAGGCTGTATTTTCGCCTTCCTGGACCACATTTGACACAGATGACACCACTGGTACACCAGATGTAATCCTAAAACCTGTGCAGTCAGATTTAGTGAGTGGCAGGTGATATTTGGGCCAAGTTTCATGGTTACAGAGCAATATTTAGTACTGGTTTGGGCTGATTTACATCTATTTTGGACCATTTTAACAGCATTATTTGGGTTAAATATTTTCTGTTCAGACATGTAATGCTCCAAATTTGCCTAAAATATCCCCCTTTATTGTTAAAACAAGCAAGAAATTTAGTAGGGCCCTCAGACTGGCAATATTGTGATATACTCGACATTCCCCCTCATGAGGTGAGGTCAGGGGGCCCCCCACACCCCGGAAATGAAAATTCCTAATATGGCCCTCGAGTGGACCAGACCAATACAAATTCATTCTCTGATATAAACTGAGTTCCCTGTGAAAATTTCAGCCAGATTGACCAACTTTAAGAGGTGGTTTGGACTGATCTGGCATTTTATGACATCCTCGCCACCTACACTCCCTGAACCTGTACTTTGGACTAGATATGCATTTCTGAAGGAACACACCACTAAAATTCATTCAAGTGGCGACTCCTGTGGGACACAATGTGGTTTACAGCCTTAAATCTGCCTTAACTGAGAAAATATCAGCCCATCCTGATACAGCCACCTGAGGCTGTATTTTCGCCTTCCTGGACCACATTTGACACAGATGACACCACTGGTACACCAGATGTAATCCTAAAACCTGTGCAGTCAGATTTAGTGAGTGGCAGGTGATATTTGGGCCAAGTTTCATGGTTACAGAGCAATATTTAGTACTGGTTTGGGCTGATTTACATCTATTTTGGACCATTTTAACAGCATTATTTGGGTTAAATATTTTCTGTTCAGACATGTAATGCTCCAAATTTGCCTAAAATATCCCCCTTTATTGTTAAAACAAGCAAGAAATTTAGTAGGGCCCTCAGACTGGCAATATTGTGATATACTCGACATTCCCCCTCATGAGGTGAGGTCAGGGGGCCCCCCACACCCCGGAAATGAAAATTCCTAATATGGCCCTCGAGTGGACCAGACCAATACAAATTCATTCTCTGATATAAACTGAGTTCCCTGTGAAAATTTCAGCCAGATTGACCAACTTTAAGAGGTGGTTTGGACTGATCTGGCATTTTATGACATCCTCGCCACCTACACTCCCTGAACCTGTACTTTGGACTAGATATGCATTTCTGAAGGAACACACCACTAAAATTCATTCAAGTGGCGACTCCTGTGGGACACAATGTGGTTTACAGCCTTAAATCTGCCTTAACTGAGAAAATATCAGCCCATCCTGATACAGCCACCTGAGGCTGTATTTTCGCCTTCCTGGACCACATTTGACACAGATGACACCACTGGTACACCAGATGTAATCCTAAAACCTGTGCAGTCAGATTTAGTGAGTGGCAGGTGATATTTGGGCCAAGTTTCATGGTTACAGAGCAATATTTAGTACTGGTTTGGGCTGATTTACATCTATTTTGGACCATTTTAACAGCATTATTTGGGTTAAATATTTTCTGTTCAGACATGTAATGCTCCAAATTTGCCTAAAATATCCCCCTTTATTGTTAAAACAAGCAAGAAATTTAGTAGGGCCCTCAGACTGGCAATATTGTGATATACTCGACATTCCCCCTCATGAGGTGAGGTCAGGGGGCCCCCCACACCCCGGAAATGAAAATTCCTAATATGGCCCTCGAGTGGACCAGACCAATACAAATTCATTCTCTGATATAAACTGAGTTCCCTGTGAAAATTTCAGCCAGATTGACCAACTTTAAGAGGTGGTTTGGACTGATCTGGCATTTTATGACATCCTCGCCACCTACACTCCCTGAACCTGTACTTTGGACTAGATATGCATTTCTGAAGGAACACACCACTAAAATTCATTCAAGTGGCGACTCCTGTGGGACACAATGTGGTTTACAGCCTTAAATCTGCCTTAACTGAGAAAATATCAGCCCATCCTGATACAGCCACCTGAGGCTGTATTTTCGCCTTCCTGGACCACATTTGACACAGATGACACCACTGGTACACCAGATGTAATCCTAAAACCTGTGCAGTCAGATTTAGTGAGTGGCAGGTGATATTTGGGCCAAGTTTCATGGTTACAGAGCAATATTTAGTACTGGTTTGGGCTGATTTACATCTATTTTGGACCATTTTAACAGCATTATTTGGGTTAAATATTTTCTGTTCAGACATGTAATGCTCCAAATTTGCCTAAAATATCCCCCTTTATTGTTAAAACAAGCAAGAAATTTAGTAGGGCCCTCAGACTGGCAATATTGTGATATACTCGACATTCCCCCTCATGAGGTGAGGTCAGGGGGCCCCCCACACCCCGGAAATGAAAATTCCTAATATGGCCCTCGAGTGGACCAGACCAATACAAATTCATTCTCTGATATAAACTGAGTTCCCTGTGAAAATTTCAGCCAGATTGACCAACTTTAAGAGGTGGTTTGGACTGATCTGGCATTTTATGACATCCTCGCCACCTACACTCCCTGAACCTGTACTTTGGACTAGATATGCATTTCTGAAGGAACACACCACTAAAATTCATTCAAGTGGCGACTCCTGTGGGACACAATGTGGTTTACAGCCTTAAATCTGCCTTAACTGAGAAAATATCAGCCCATCCTGATACAGCCACCTGAGGCTGTATTTTCGCCTTCCTGGACCACATTTGACACAGATGACACCACTGGTACACCAGATGTAATCCTAAAACCTGTGCAGTCAGATTTAGTGAGTGGCAGGTGATATTTGGGCCAAGTTTCATGGTTACAGAGCAATATTTAGTACTGGTTTGGGCTGATTTACATCTATTTTGGACCATTTTAACAGCATTATTTGGGTTAAATATTTTCTGTTCAGACATGTAATGCTCCAAATTTGCCTAAAATATCCCCCTTTATTGTTAAAACAAGCAAGAAATTTAGTAGGGCCCTCAGACTGGCAATATTGTGATATACTCGACATTCCCCCTCATGAGGTGAGGTCAGGGGGCCCCCCACACCCCGGAAATGAAAATTCCTAATATGGCCCTCGAGTGGACCAGACCAATGCAAATTCATTCTCTGATATAAACTGAGTTCCCTGTGAAAATTTCAGCCAGATTGACCAACTTTAAGAGGTGGTTTGGACTGATCTGGCATTTTATGACATCCTCGCCACCTACACTCCCTGAACCTGTACTTTGGACTAGATATGCATTTCTGAAGGAACACACCACTAAAATTCATTCAAGTGGCGACTCCTGTGGGACACAATGTGGTTTACAGCCTTAAATCTGCCTTAACTGAGAAAATATCAGCCCATCCTGATACAGCCACCTGAGGCTGTATTTTCGCCTTCCTGGACCACATTTGACACAGATGACACCACTGGTACACCAGATGTAATCCTAAAACCTGTGCAGTCAGATTTAGTGAGTGGCAGGTGATATTTGGGCCAAGTTTCATGGTTACAGAGCAATATTTAGTACTGGTTTGGGCTGATTTACATCTATTTTGGACCATTTTAACAGCATTATTTGGGTTAAATATTTTCTGTTCAGACATGTAATGCTCCAAATTTGCCTAAAATATCCCCCTTTATTGTTAAAACAAGCAAGAAATTTAGTAGGGCCCTCAGACTGGCAATATTGTGATATACTCGACATTCCCCCTCATGAGGTGAGGTCAGGGGGCCCCCCACACCCCGGAAATGAAAATTCCTAATATGGCCCTCGAGTGGACCAGACCAATGCAAATTCATTCTCTGATATAAACTGAGTTCCCTGTGAAAATTTCAGCCAGATTGACCAACTTTAAGAGGTGGTTTGGACTGATCTGGCATTTTATGACATCCTCGCCACCTACACTCCCTGAACCTGTACTTTGGACTAGATATGCATTTCTGAAGGAACACACCACTAAAATTCATTCAAGTGGCGACTCCTGTGGGACACAATGTGGTTTACAGCCTTAAATCTGCCTTAACTGAGAAAATATCAGCCCATCCTGATACAGCCACCTGAGGCTGTATTTTCGCCTTCCTGGACCACATTTGACACAGATGACACCACTGGTACACCAGATGTAATCCTAAAACCTGTGCAGTCAGATTTAGTGAGTGGCAGGTGATATTTGGGCCAAGTTTCATGGTTACAGAGCAATATTTAGTACTGGTTTGGGCTGATTTACATCTATTTTGGACCATTTTAACAGCATTATTTGGGTTAAATATTTTCTGTTCAGACATGTAATGCTCCAAATTTGCCTAAAATATCCCCCTTTATTGTTAAAACAAGCAAGAAATTTAGTAGGGCCCTCAGACTGGCAATATTGTGATATACTCGACATTCCCCCTCATGAGGTGAGGTCAGGGGGCCCCCCACACCCCGGAAATGAAAATTCCTAATATGGCCCTCGAGTGGACCAGACCAATACAAATTCATTCTCTGATATAAACTGAGTTCCCTGTGAAAATTTCAGCCAGATTGACCAACTTTAAGAGGTGGTTTGGACTGATCTGGCATTTTATGACATCCTCGCCACCTACACTCCCTGAACCTGTACTTTGGACTAGATATGCATTTCTGAAGGAACACACCACTAAAATTCATTCAAGTGGCGACTCCTGTGGGACACAATGTGGTTTACAGCCTTAAATCTGCCTTAACTGAGAAAATATCAGCCCATCCTGATACAGCCACCTGAGGCTGTATTTTCGCCTTCCTGGACCACATTTGACACAGATGACACCACTGGTACACCAGATGTAATCCTAAAACCTGTGCAGTCAGATTTAGTGAGTGGCAGGTGATATTTGGGCCAAGTTTCATGGTTACAGAGCAATATTTAGTACTGGTTTGGGCTGATTTACATCTATTTTGGACCATTTTAACAGCATTATTTGGGTTAAATATTTTCTGTTCAGACATGTAATGCTCCAAATTTGCCTAAAATATCCCCCTTTATTGTTAAAACAAGCAAGAAATTTAGTAGGGCCCTCAGACTGGCAATATTGTGATATACTCGACATTCCCCCTCATGAGGTGAGGTCAGGGGGCCCCCCACACCCCGGAAATGAAAATTCCTAATATGGCCCTCGAGTGGACCAGACCAATGCAAATTCATTCTCTGATATAAACTGAGTTCCCTGTGAAAATTTCAGCCAGATTGACCAACTTTAAGAGGTGGTTTGGACTGATCTGGCATTTTATGACATCCTCGCCACCTACACTCCCTGAACCTGTACTTTGGACTAGATATGCATTTCTGAAGGAACACACCACTAAAATTCATTCAAGTGGCGACTCCTGTGGGACACAATGTGGTTTACAGCCTTAAATCTGCCTTAACTGAGAAAATATCAGCCCATCCTGATACAGCCACCTGAGGCTGTATTTTCGCCTTCCTGGACCACATTTGACACAGATGACACCACTGGTACACCAGATGTAATCCTAAAACCTGTGCAGTCAGATTTAGTGAGTGGCAGGTGATATTTGGGCCAAGTTTCATGGTTACAGAGCAATATTTAGTACTGGTTTGGGCTGATTTACATCTATTTTGGACCATTTTAACAGCATTATTTGGGTTAAATATTTTCTGTTCAGACATGTAATGCTCCAAATTTGCCTAAAATATCCCCCTTTATTGTTAAAACAAGCAAGAAATTTAGTAGGGCCCTCAGACTGGCAATATTGTGATATACTCGACATTCCCCCTCATGAGGTGAGGTCAGGGGGCCCCCCACACCCCGGAAATGAAAATTCCTAATATGGCCCTCGAGTGGACCAGACCAATGCAAATTCATTCTCTGATATAAACTGAGTTCCCTGTGAAAATTTCAGCCAGATTGACCAACTTTAAGAGGTGGTTTGGACTGATCTGGCATTTTATGACATCCTCGCCACCTACACTCCCTGAACCTGTACTTTGGACTAGATATGCATTTCTGAAGGAACACACCACTAAAATTCATTCAAGTGGCGACTCCTGTGGGACACAATGTGGTTTACAGCCTTAAATCTGCCTTAACTGAGAAAATATCAGCCCATCCTGATACAGCCACCTGAGGCTGTATTTTCGCCTTCCTGGACCACATTTGACACAGATGACACCACTGGTACACCAGATGTAATCCTAAAACCTGTGCAGTCAGATTTAGTGAGTGGCAGGTGATATTTGGGCCAAGTTTCATGGTTACAGAGCAATATTTAGTACTGGTTTGGGCTGATTTACATCTATTTTGGACCATTTTAACAGCATTATTTGGGTTAAATATTTTCTGTTCAGACATGTAATGCTCCAAATTTGCCTAAAATATCCCCCTTTATTGTTAAAACAAGCAAGAAATTTAGTAGGGCCCTCAGACTGGCAATATTGTGATATACTCGACATTCCCCCTCATGAGGTGAGGTCAGGGGGCCCCCCACACCCCGGAAATGAAAATTCCTAATATGGCCCTCGAGTGGACCAGACCAATACAAATTCATTCTCTGATATAAACTGAGTTCCCTGTGAAAATTTCAGCCAGATTGACCAACTTTAAGAGGTGGTTTGGACTGATCTGGCATTTTATGACATCCTCGCCACCTACACTCCCTGAACCTGTACTTTGGACTAGATATGCATTTCTGAAGGAACACACCACTAAAATTCATTCAAGTGGCGACTCCTGTGGGACACAATGTGGTTTACAGCCTTAAATCTGCCTTAACTGAGAAAATATCAGCCCATCCTGATACAGCCACCTGAGGCTGTATTTTCGCCTTCCTGGACCACATTTGACACAGATGACACCACTGGTACACCAGATGTAATCCTAAAACCTGTGCAGTCAGATTTAGTGAGTGGCAGGTGATATTTGGGCCAAGTTTCATGGTTACAGAGCAATATTTAGTACTGGTTTGGGCTGATTTACATCTATTTTGGACCATTTTAACAGCATTATTTGGGTTAAATATTTTCTGTTCAGACATGTAATGCTCCAAATTTGCCTAAAATATCCCCCTTTATTGTTAAAACAAGCAAGAAATTTAGTAGGGCCCTCAGACTGGCAATATTGTGATATACTCGACATTCCCCCTCATGAGGTGAGGTCAGGGGGCCCCCCACACCCCGGAAATGAAAATTCCTAATATGGCCCTCGAGTGGACCAGACCAATACAAATTCATTCTCTGATATAAACTGAGTTCCCTGTGAAAATTTCAGCCAGATTGACCAACTTTAAGAGGTGGTTTGGACTGATCTGGCATTTTATGACATCCTCGCCACCTACACTCCCTGAACCTGTACTTTGGACTAGATATGCATTTCTGAAGGAACACACCACTAAAATTCATTCAAGTGGCGACTCCTGTGGGACACAATGTGGTTTACAGCCTTAAATCTGCCTTAACTGAGAAAATATCAGCCCATCCTGATACAGCCACCTGAGGCTGTATTTTCGCCTTCCTGGACCACATTTGACACAGATGACACCACTGGTACACCAGATGTAATCCTAAAACCTGTGCAGTCAGATTTAGTGAGTGGCAGGTGATATTTGGGCCAAGTTTCATGGTTACAGAGCAATATTTAGTACTGGTTTGGGCTGATTTACATCTATTTTGGACCATTTTAACAGCATTATTTGGGTTAAATATTTTCTGTTCAGACATGTAATGCTCCAAATTTGCCTAAAATATCCCCCTTTATTGTTAAAACAAGCAAGAAATTTAGTAGGGCCCTCAGACTGGCAATATTGTGATATACTCGACATTCCCCCTCATGAGGTGAGGTCAGGGGGCCCCCCACACCCCGGAAATGAAAATTCCTAATATGGCCCTCGAGTGGACCAGACCAATGCAAATTCATTCTCTGATATAAACTGAGTTCCCTGTGAAAATTTCAGCCAGATTGACCAACTTTAAGAGGTGGTTTGGACTGATCTGGCATTTTATGACATCCTCGCCACCTACACTCCCTGAACCTGTACTTTGGACTAGATATGCATTTCTGAAGGAACACACCACTAAAATTCATTCAAGTGGCGACTCCTGTGGGACACAATGTGGTTTACAGCCTTAAATCTGCCTTAACTGAGAAAATATCAGCCCATCCTGATACAGCCACCTGAGGCTGTATTTTCGCCTTCCTGGACCACATTTGACACAGATGACACCACTGGTACACCAGATGTAATCCTAAAACCTGTGCAGTCAGATTTAGTGAGTGGCAGGTGATATTTGGGCCAAGTTTCATGGTTACAGAGCAATATTTAGTACTGGTTTGGGCTGATTTACATCTATTTTGGACCATTTTAACAGCATTATTTGGGTTAAATATTTTCTGTTCAGACATGTAATGCTCCAAATTTGCCTAAAATATCCCCCTTTATTGTTAAAACAAGCAAGAAATTTAGTAGGGCCCTCAGACTGGCAATATTGTGATATACTCGACATTCCCCCTCATGAGGTGAGGTCAGGGGGCCCCCCACACCCCGGAAATGAAAATTCCTAATATGGCCCTCGAGTGGACCAGACCAATGCAAATTCATTCTCTGATATAAACTGAGTTCCCTGTGAAAATTTCAGCCAGATTGACCAACTTTAAGAGGTGGTTTGGACTGATCTGGCATTTTATGACATCCTCGCCACCTACACTCCCTGAACCTGTACTTTGGACTAGATATGCATTTCTGAAGGAACACACCACTAAAATTCATTCAAGTGGCGACTCCTGTGGGACACAATGTGGTTTACAGCCTTAAATCTGCCTTAACTGAGAAAATATCAGCCCATCCTGATACAGCCACCTGAGGCTGTATTTTCGCCTTCCTGGACCACATTTGACACAGATGACACCACTGGTACACCAGATGTAATCCTAAAACCTGTGCAGTCAGATTTAGTGAGTGGCAGGTGATATTTGGGCCAAGTTTCATGGTTACAGAGCAATATTTAGTACTGGTTTGGGCTGATTTACATCTATTTTGGACCATTTTAACAGCATTATTTGGGTTAAATATTTTCTGTTCAGACATGTAATGCTCCAAATTTGCCTAAAATATCCCCCTTTATTGTTAAAACAAGCAAGAAATTTAGTAGGGCCCTCAGACTGGCAATATTGTGATATACTCGACATTCCCCCTCATGAGGTGAGGTCAGGGGGCCCCCCACACCCCGGAAATGAAAATTCCTAATATGGCCCTCGAGTGGACCAGACCAATGCAAATTCATTCTCTGATATAAACTGAGTTCCCTGTGAAAATTTCAGCCAGATTGACCAACTTTAAGAGGTGGTTTGGACTGATCTGGCATTTTATGACATCCTCGCCACCTACACTCCCTGAACCTGTACTTTGGACTAGATATGCATTTCTGAAGGAACACACCACTAAAATTCATTCAAGTGGCGACTCCTGTGGGACACAATGTGGTTTACAGCCTTAAATCTGCCTTAACTGAGAAAATATCAGCCCATCCTGATACAGCCACCTGAGGCTGTATTTTCGCCTTCCTGGACCACATTTGACACAGATGACACCACTGGTACACCAGATGTAATCCTAAAACCTGTGCAGTCAGATTTAGTGAGTGGCAGGTGATATTTGGGCCAAGTTTCATGGTTACAGAGCAATATTTAGTACTGGTTTGGGCTGATTTACATCTATTTTGGACCATTTTAACAGCATTATTTGGGTTAAATATTTTCTGTTCAGACATGTAATGCTCCAAATTTGCCTAAAATATCCCCCTTTATTGTTAAAACAAGCAAGAAATTTAGTAGGGCCCTCAGACTGGCAATATTGTGATATACTCGACATTCCCCCTCATGAGGTGAGGTCAGGGGGCCCCCCACACCCCGGAAATGAAAATTCCTAATATGGCCCTCGAGTGGACCAGACCAATACAAATTCATTCTCTGATATAAACTGAGTTCCCTGTGAAAATTTCAGCCAGATTGACCAACTTTAAGAGGTGGTTTGGACTGATCTGGCATTTTATGACATCCTCGCCACCTACACTCCCTGAACCTGTACTTTGGACTAGATATGCATTTCTGAAGGAACACACCACTAAAATTCATTCAAGTGGCGACTCCTGTGGGACACAATGTGGTTTACAGCCTTAAATCTGCCTTAACTGAGAAAATATCAGCCCATCCTGATACAGCCACCTGAGGCTGTATTTTCGCCTTCCTGGACCACATTTGACACAGATGACACCACTGGTACACCAGATGTAATCCTAAAACCTGTGCAGTCAGATTTAGTGAGTGGCAGGTGATATTTGGGCCAAGTTTCATGGTTACAGAGCAATATTTAGTACTGGTTTGGGCTGATTTACATCTATTTTGGACCATTTTAACAGCATTATTTGGGTTAAATATTTTCTGTTCAGACATGTAATGCTCCAAATTTGCCTAAAATATCCCCCTTTATTGTTAAAACAAGCAAGAAATTTAGTAGGGCCCTCAGACTGGCAATATTGTGATATACTCGACATTCCCCCTCATGAGGTGAGGTCAGGGGGCCCCCCACACCCCGGAAATGAAAATTCCTAATATGGCCCTCGAGTGGACCAGACCAATGCAAATTCATTCTCTGATATAAACTGAGTTCCCTGTGAAAATTTCAGCCAGATTGACCAACTTTAAGAGGTGGTTTGGACTGATCTGGCATTTTATGACATCCTCGCCACCTACACTCCCTGAACCTGTACTTTGGACTAGATATGCATTTCTGAAGGAACACACCACTAAAATTCATTCAAGTGGCGACTCCTGTGGGACACAATGTGGTTTACAGCCTTAAATCTGCCTTAACTGAGAAAATATCAGCCCATCCTGATACAGCCACCTGAGGCTGTATTTTCGCCTTCCTGGACCACATTTGACACAGATGACACCACTGGTACACCAGATGTAATCCTAAAACCTGTGCAGTCAGATTTAGTGAGTGGCAGGTGATATTTGGGCCAAGTTTCATGGTTACAGAGCAATATTTAGTACTGGTTTGGGCTGATTTACATCTATTTTGGACCATTTTAACAGCATTATTTGGGTTAAATATTTTCTGTTCAGACATGTAATGCTCCAAATTTGCCTAAAATATCCCCCTTTATTGTTAAAACAAGCAAGAAATTTAGTAGGGCCCTCAGACTGGCAATATTGTGATATACTCGACATTCCCCCTCATGAGGTGAGGTCAGGGGGCCCCCCACACCCCGGAAATGAAAATTCCTAATATGGCCCTCGAGTGGACCAGACCAATGCAAATTCATTCTCTGATATAAACTGAGTTCCCTGTGAAAATTTCAGCCAGATTGACCAACTTTAAGAGGTGGTTTGGACTGATCTGGCATTTTATGACATCCTCGCCACCTACACTCCCTGAACCTGTACTTTGGACTAGATATGCATTTCTGAAGGAACACACCACTAAAATTCATTCAAGTGGCGACTCCTGTGGGACACAATGTGGTTTACAGCCTTAAATCTGCCTTAACTGAGAAAATATCAGCCCATCCTGATACAGCCACCTGAGGCTGTATTTTCGCCTTCCTGGACCACATTTGACACAGATGACACCACTGGTACACCAGATGTAATCCTAAAACCTGTGCAGTCAGATTTAGTGAGTGGCAGGTGATATTTGGGCCAAGTTTCATGGTTACAGAGCAATATTTAGTACTGGTTTGGGCTGATTTACATCTATTTTGGACCATTTTAACAGCATTATTTGGGTTAAATATTTTCTGTTCAGACATGTAATGCTCCAAATTTGCCTAAAATATCCCCCTTTATTGTTAAAACAAGCAAGAAATTTAGTAGGGCCCTCAGACTGGCAATATTGTGATATACTCGACATTCCCCCTCATGAGGTGAGGTCAGGGGGCCCCCCACACCCCGGAAATGAAAATTCCTAATATGGCCCTCGAGTGGACCAGACCAATACAAATTCATTCTCTGATATAAACTGAGTTCCCTGTGAAAATTTCAGCCAGATTGACCAACTTTAAGAGGTGGTTTGGACTGATCTGGCATTTTATGACATCCTCGCCACCTACACTCCCTGAACCTGTACTTTGGACTAGATATGCATTTCTGAAGGAACACACCACTAAAATTCATTCAAGTGGCGACTCCTGTGGGACACAATGTGGTTTACAGCCTTAAATCTGCCTTAACTGAGAAAATATCAGCCCATCCTGATACAGCCACCTGAGGCTGTATTTTCGCCTTCCTGGACCACATTTGACACAGATGACACCACTGGTACACCAGATGTAATCCTAAAACCTGTGCAGTCAGATTTAGTGAGTGGCAGGTGATATTTGGGCCAAGTTTCATGGTTACAGAGCAATATTTAGTACTGGTTTGGGCTGATTTACATCTATTTTGGACCATTTTAACAGCATTATTTGGGTTAAATATTTTCTGTTCAGACATGTAATGCTCCAAATTTGCCTAAAATATCCCCCTTTATTGTTAAAACAAGCAAGAAATTTAGTAGGGCCCTCAGACTGGCAATATTGTGATATACTCGACATTCCCCCTCATGAGGTGAGGTCAGGGGGCCCCCCACACCCCGGAAATGAAAATTCCTAATATGGCCCTCGAGTGGACCAGACCAATACAAATTCATTCTCTGATATAAACTGAGTTCCCTGTGAAAATTTCAGCCAGATTGACCAACTTTAAGAGGTGGTTTGGACTGATCTGGCATTTTATGACATCCTCGCCACCTACACTCCCTGAACCTGTACTTTGGACTAGATATGCATTTCTGAAGGAACACACCACTAAAATTCATTCAAGTGGCGACTCCTGTGGGACACAATGTGGTTTACAGCCTTAAATCTGCCTTAACTGAGAAAATATCAGCCCATCCTGATACAGCCACCTGAGGCTGTATTTTCGCCTTCCTGGACCACATTTGACACAGATGACACCACTGGTACACCAGATGTAATCCTAAAACCTGTGCAGTCAGATTTAGTGAGTGGCAGGTGATATTTGGGCCAAGTTTCATGGTTACAGAGCAATATTTAGTACTGGTTTGGGCTGATTTACATCTATTTTGGACCATTTTAACAGCATTATTTGGGTTAAATATTTTCTGTTCAGACATGTAATGCTCCAAATTTGCCTAAAATATCCCCCTTTATTGTTAAAACAAGCAAGAAATTTAGTAGGGCCCTCAGACTGGCAATATTGTGATATACTCGACATTCCCCCTCATGAGGTGAGGTCAGGGGGCCCCCCACACCCCGGAAATGAAAATTCCTAATATGGCCCTCGAGTGGACCAGACCAATACAAATTCATTCTCTGATATAAACTGAGTTCCCTGTGAAAATTTCAGCCAGATTGACCAACTTTAAGAGGTGGTTTGGACTGATCTGGCATTTTATGACATCCTCGCCACCTACACTCCCTGAACCTGTACTTTGGACTAGATATGCATTTCTGAAGGAACACACCACTAAAATTCATTCAAGTGGCGACTCCTGTGGGACACAATGTGGTTTACAGCCTTAAATCTGCCTTAACTGAGAAAATATCAGCCCATCCTGATACAGCCACCTGAGGCTGTATTTTCGCCTTCCTGGACCACATTTGACACAGATGACACCACTGGTACACCAGATGTAATCCTAAAACCTGTGCAGTCAGATTTAGTGAGTGGCAGGTGATATTTGGGCCAAGTTTCATGGTTACAGAGCAATATTTAGTACTGGTTTGGGCTGATTTACATCTATTTTGGACCATTTTAACAGCATTATTTGGGTTAAATATTTTCTGTTCAGACATGTAATGCTCCAAATTTGCCTAAAATATCCCCCTTTATTGTTAAAACAAGCAAGAAATTTAGTAGGGCCCTCAGACTGGCAATATTGTGATATACTCGACATTCCCCCTCATGAGGTGAGGTCAGGGGGCCCCCCACACCCCGGAAATGAAAATTCCTAATATGGCCCTCGAGTGGACCAGACCAATACAAATTCATTCTCTGATATAAACTGAGTTCCCTGTGAAAATTTCAGCCAGATTGACCAACTTTAAGAGGTGGTTTGGACTGATCTGGCATTTTATGACATCCTCGCCACCTACACTCCCTGAACCTGTACTTTGGACTAGATATGCATTTCTGAAGGAACACACCACTAAAATTCATTCAAGTGGCGACTCCTGTGGGACACAATGTGGTTTACAGCCTTAAATCTGCCTTAACTGAGAAAATATCAGCCCATCCTGATACAGCCACCTGAGGCTGTATTTTCGCCTTCCTGGACCACATTTGACACAGATGACACCACTGGTACACCAGATGTAATCCTAAAACCTGTGCAGTCAGATTTAGTGAGTGGCAGGTGATATTTGGGCCAAGTTTCATGGTTACAGAGCAATATTTAGTACTGGTTTGGGCTGATTTACATCTATTTTGGACCATTTTAACAGCATTATTTGGGTTAAATATTTTCTGTTCAGACATGTAATGCTCCAAATTTGCCTAAAATATCCCCCTTTATTGTTAAAACAAGCAAGAAATTTAGTAGGGCCCTCAGACTGGCAATATTGTGATATACTCGACATTCCCCCTCATGAGGTGAGGTCAGGGGGCCCCCCACACCCCGGAAATGAAAATTCCTAATATGGCCCTCGAGTGGACCAGACCAATACAAATTCATTCTCTGATATAAACTGAGTTCCCTGTGAAAATTTCAGCCAGATTGACCAACTTTAAGAGGTGGTTTGGACTGATCTGGCATTTTATGACATCCTCGCCACCTACACTCCCTGAACCTGTACTTTGGACTAGATATGCATTTCTGAAGGAACACACCACTAAAATTCATTCAAGTGGCGACTCCTGTGGGACACAATGTGGTTTACAGCCTTAAATCTGCCTTAACTGAGAAAATATCAGCCCATCCTGATACAGCCACCTGAGGCTGTATTTTCGCCTTCCTGGACCACATTTGACACAGATGACACCACTGGTACACCAGATGTAATCCTAAAACCTGTGCAGTCAGATTTAGTGAGTGGCAGGTGATATTTGGGCCAAGTTTCATGGTTACAGAGCAATATTTAGTACTGGTTTGGGCTGATTTACATCTATTTTGGACCATTTTAACAGCATTATTTGGGTTAAATATTTTCTGTTCAGACATGTAATGCTCCAAATTTGCCTAAAATATCCCCCTTTATTGTTAAAACAAGCAAGAAATTTAGTAGGGCCCTCAGACTGGCAATATTGTGATATACTCGACATTCCCCCTCATGAGGTGAGGTCAGGGGGCCCCCCACACCCCGGAAATGAAAATTCCTAATATGGCCCTCGAGTGGACCAGACCAATACAAATTCATTCTCTGATATAAACTGAGTTCCCTGTGAAAATTTCAGCCAGATTGACCAACTTTAAGAGGTGGTTTGGACTGATCTGGCATTTTATGACATCCTCGCCACCTACACTCCCTGAACCTGTACTTTGGACTAGATATGCATTTCTGAAGGAACACACCACTAAAATTCATTCAAGTGGCGACTCCTGTGGGACACAATGTGGTTTACAGCCTTAAATCTGCCTTAACTGAGAAAATATCAGCCCATCCTGATACAGCCACCTGAGGCTGTATTTTCGCCTTCCTGGACCACATTTGACACAGATGACACCACTGGTACACCAGATGTAATCCTAAAACCTGTGCAGTCAGATTTAGTGAGTGGCAGGTGATATTTGGGCCAAGTTTCATGGTTACAGAGCAATATTTAGTACTGGTTTGGGCTGATTTACATCTATTTTGGACCATTTTAACAGCATTATTTGGGTTAAATATTTTCTGTTCAGACATGTAATGCTCCAAATTTGCCTAAAATATCCCCCTTTATTGTTAAAACAAGCAAGAAATTTAGTAGGGCCCTCAGACTGGCAATATTGTGATATACTCGACATTCCCCCTCATGAGGTGAGGTCAGGGGGCCCCCCACACCCCGGAAATGAAAATTCCTAATATGGCCCTCGAGTGGACCAGACCAATACAAATTCATTCTCTGATATAAACTGAGTTCCCTGTGAAAATTTCAGCCAGATTGACCAACTTTAAGAGGTGGTTTGGACTGATCTGGCATTTTATGACATCCTCGCCACCTACACTCCCTGAACCTGTACTTTGGACTAGATATGCATTTCTGAAGGAACACACCACTAAAATTCATTCAAGTGGCGACTCCTGTGGGACACAATGTGGTTTACAGCCTTAAATCTGCCTTAACTGAGAAAATATCAGCCCATCCTGATACAGCCACCTGAGGCTGTATTTTCGCCTTCCTGGACCACATTTGACACAGATGACACCACTGGTACACCAGATGTAATCCTAAAACCTGTGCAGTCAGATTTAGTGAGTGGCAGGTGATATTTGGGCCAAGTTTCATGGTTACAGAGCAATATTTAGTACTGGTTTGGGCTGATTTACATCTATTTTGGACCATTTTAACAGCATTATTTGGGTTAAATATTTTCTGTTCAGACATGTAATGCTCCAAATTTGCCTAAAATATCCCCCTTTATTGTTAAAACAAGCAAGAAATTTAGTAGGGCCCTCAGACTGGCAATATTGTGATATACTCGACATTCCCCCTCATGAGGTGAGGTCAGGGGGCCCCCCACACCCCGGAAATGAAAATTCCTAATATGGCCCTCGAGTGGACCAGACCAATACAAATTCATTCTCTGATATAAACTGAGTTCCCTGTGAAAATTTCAGCCAGATTGACCAACTTTAAGAGGTGGTTTGGACTGATCTGGCATTTTATGACATCCTCGCCACCTACACTCCCTGAACCTGTACTTTGGACTAGATATGCATTTCTGAAGGAACACACCACTAAAATTCATTCAAGTGGCGACTCCTGTGGGACACAATGTGGTTTACAGCCTTAAATCTGCCTTAACTGAGAAAATATCAGCCCATCCTGATACAGCCACCTGAGGCTGTATTTTCGCCTTCCTGGACCACATTTGACACAGATGACACCACTGGTACACCAGATGTAATCCTAAAACCTGTGCAGTCAGATTTAGTGAGTGGCAGGTGATATTTGGGCCAAGTTTCATGGTTACAGAGCAATATTTAGTACTGGTTTGGGCTGATTTACATCTATTTTGGACCATTTTAACAGCATTATTTGGGTTAAATATTTTCTGTTCAGACATGTAATGCTCCAAATTTGCCTAAAATATCCCCCTTTATTGTTAAAACAAGCAAGAAATTTAGTAGGGCCCTCAGACTGGCAATATTGTGATATACTCGACATTCCCCCTCATGAGGTGAGGTCAGGGGGCCCCCCACACCCCGGAAATGAAAATTCCTAATATGGCCCTCGAGTGGACCAGACCAATACAAATTCATTCTCTGATATAAACTGAGTTCCCTGTGAAAATTTCAGCCAGATTGACCAACTTTAAGAGGTGGTTTGGACTGATCTGGCATTTTATGACATCCTCGCCACCTACACTCCCTGAACCTGTACTTTGGACTAGATATGCATTTCTGAAGGAACACACCACTAAAATTCATTCAAGTGGCGACTCCTGTGGGACACAATGTGGTTTACAGCCTTAAATCTGCCTTAACTGAGAAAATATCAGCCCATCCTGATACAGCCACCTGAGGCTGTATTTTCGCCTTCCTGGACCACATTTGACACAGATGACACCACTGGTACACCAGATGTAATCCTAAAACCTGTGCAGTCAGATTTAGTGAGTGGCAGGTGATATTTGGGCCAAGTTTCATGGTTACAGAGCAATATTTAGTACTGGTTTGGGCTGATTTACATCTATTTTGGACCATTTTAACAGCATTATTTGGGTTAAATATTTTCTGTTCAGACATGTAATGCTCCAAATTTGCCTAAAATATCCCCCTTTATTGTTAAAACAAGCAAGAAATTTAGTAGGGCCCTCAGACTGGCAATATTGTGATATACTCGACATTCCCCCTCATGAGGTGAGGTCAGGGGGCCCCCCACACCCCGGAAATGAAAATTCCTAATATGGCCCTCGAGTGGACCAGACCAATACAAATTCATTCTCTGATATAAACTGAGTTCCCTGTGAAAATTTCAGCCAGATTGACCAACTTTAAGAGGTGGTTTGGACTGATCTGGCATTTTATGACATCCTCGCCACCTACACTCCCTGAACCTGTACTTTGGACTAGATATGCATTTCTGAAGGAACACACCACTAAAATTCATTCAAGTGGCGACTCCTGTGGGACACAATGTGGTTTACAGCCTTAAATCTGCCTTAACTGAGAAAATATCAGCCCATCCTGATACAGCCACCTGAGGCTGTATTTTCGCCTTCCTGGACCACATTTGACACAGATGACACCACTGGTACACCAGATGTAATCCTAAAACCTGTGCAGTCAGATTTAGTGAGTGGCAGGTGATATTTGGGCCAAGTTTCATGGTTACAGAGCAATATTTAGTACTGGTTTGGGCTGATTTACATCTATTTTGGACCATTTTAACAGCATTATTTGGGTTAAATATTTTCTGTTCAGACATGTAATGCTCCAAATTTGCCTAAAATATCCCCCTTTATTGTTAAAACAAGCAAGAAATTTAGTAGGGCCCTCAGACTGGCAATATTGTGATATACTCGACATTCCCCCTCATGAGGTGAGGTCAGGGGGCCCCCCACACCCCGGAAATGAAAATTCCTAATATGGCCCTCGAGTGGACCAGACCAATACAAATTCATTCTCTGATATAAACTGAGTTCCCTGTGAAAATTTCAGCCAGATTGACCAACTTTAAGAGGTGGTTTGGACTGATCTGGCATTTTATGACATCCTCGCCACCTACACTCCCTGAACCTGTACTTTGGACTAGATATGCATTTCTGAAGGAACACACCACTAAAATTCATTCAAGTGGCGACTCCTGTGGGACACAATGTGGTTTACAGCCTTAAATCTGCCTTAACTGAGAAAATATCAGCCCATCCTGATACAGCCACCTGAGGCTGTATTTTCGCCTTCCTGGACCACATTTGACACAGATGACACCACTGGTACACCAGATGTAATCCTAAAACCTGTGCAGTCAGATTTAGTGAGTGGCAGGTGATATTTGGGCCAAGTTTCATGGTTACAGAGCAATATTTAGTACTGGTTTGGGCTGATTTACATCTATTTTGGACCATTTTAACAGCATTATTTGGGTTAAATATTTTCTGTTCAGACATGTAATGCTCCAAATTTGCCTAAAATATCCCCCTTTATTGTTAAAACAAGCAAGAAATTTAGTAGGGCCCTCAGACTGGCAATATTGTGATATACTCGACATTCCCCCTCATGAGGTGAGGTCAGGGGGCCCCCCACACCCCGGAAATGAAAATTCCTAATATGGCCCTCGAGTGGACCAGACCAATACAAATTCATTCTCTGATATAAACTGAGTTCCCTGTGAAAATTTCAGCCAGATTGACCAACTTTAAGAGGTGGTTTGGACTGATCTGGCATTTTATGACATCCTCGCCACCTACACTCCCTGAACCTGTACTTTGGACTAGATATGCATTTCTGAAGGAACACACCACTAAAATTCATTCAAGTGGCGACTCCTGTGGGACACAATGTGGTTTACAGCCTTAAATCTGCCTTAACTGAGAAAATATCAGCCCATCCTGATACAGCCACCTGAGGCTGTATTTTCGCCTTCCTGGACCACATTTGACACAGATGACACCACTGGTACACCAGATGTAATCCTAAAACCTGTGCAGTCAGATTTAGTGAGTGGCAGGTGATATTTGGGCCAAGTTTCATGGTTACAGAGCAATATTTAGTACTGGTTTGGGCTGATTTACATCTATTTTGGACCATTTTAACAGCATTATTTGGGTTAAATATTTTCTGTTCAGACATGTAATGCTCCAAATTTGCCTAAAATATCCCCCTTTATTGTTAAAACAAGCAAGAAATTTAGTAGGGCCCTCAGACTGGCAATATTGTGATATACTCGACATTCCCCCTCATGAGGTGAGGTCAGGGGGCCCCCCACACCCCGGAAATGAAAATTCCTAATATGGCCCTCGAGTGGACCAGACCAATACAAATTCATTCTCTGATATAAACTGAGTTCCCTGTGAAAATTTCAGCCAGATTGACCAACTTTAAGAGGTGGTTTGGACTGATCTGGCATTTTATGACATCCTCGCCACCTACACTCCCTGAACCTGTACTTTGGACTAGATATGCATTTCTGAAGGAACACACCACTAAAATTCATTCAAGTGGCGACTCCTGTGGGACACAATGTGGTTTACAGCCTTAAATCTGCCTTAACTGAGAAAATATCAGCCCATCCTGATACAGCCACCTGAGGCTGTATTTTCGCCTTCCTGGACCACATTTGACACAGATGACACCACTGGTACACCAGATGTAATCCTAAAACCTGTGCAGTCAGATTTAGTGAGTGGCAGGTGATATTTGGGCCAAGTTTCATGGTTACAGAGCAATATTTAGTACTGGTTTGGGCTGATTTACATCTATTTTGGACCATTTTAACAGCATTATTTGGGTTAAATATTTTCTGTTCAGACATGTAATGCTCCAAATTTGCCTAAAATATCCCCCTTTATTGTTAAAACAAGCAAGAAATTTAGTAGGGCCCTCAGACTGGCAATATTGTGATATACTCGACATTCCCCCTCATGAGGTGAGGTCAGGGGGCCCCCCACACCCCGGAAATGAAAATTCCTAATATGGCCCTCGAGTGGACCAGACCAATGCAAATTCATTCTCTGATATAAACTGAGTTCCCTGTGAAAATTTCAGCCAGATTGACCAACTTTAAGAGGTGGTTTGGACTGATCTGGCATTTTATGACATCCTCGCCACCTACACTCCCTGAACCTGTACTTTGGACTAGATATGCATTTCTGAAGGAACACACCACTAAAATTCATTCAAGTGGCGACTCCTGTGGGACACAATGTGGTTTACAGCCTTAAATCTGCCTTAACTGAGAAAATATCAGCCCATCCTGATACAGCCACCTGAGGCTGTATTTTCGCCTTCCTGGACCACATTTGACACAGATGACACCACTGGTACACCAGATGTAATCCTAAAACCTGTGCAGTCAGATTTAGTGAGTGGCAGGTGATATTTGGGCCAAGTTTCATGGTTACAGAGCAATATTTAGTACTGGTTTGGGCTGATTTACATCTATTTTGGACCATTTTAACAGCATTATTTGGGTTAAATATTTTCTGTTCAGACATGTAATGCTCCAAATTTGCCTAAAATATCCCCCTTTATTGTTAAAACAAGCAAGAAATTTAGTAGGGCCCTCAGACTGGCAATATTGTGATATACTCGACATTCCCCCTCATGAGGTGAGGTCAGGGGGCCCCCCACACCCCGGAAATGAAAATTCCTAATATGGCCCTCGAGTGGACCAGACCAATACAAATTCATTCTCTGATATAAACTGAGTTCCCTGTGAAAATTTCAGCCAGATTGACCAACTTTAAGAGGTGGTTTGGACTGATCTGGCATTTTATGACATCCTCGCCACCTACACTCCCTGAACCTGTACTTTGGACTAGATATGCATTTCTGAAGGAACACACCACTAAAATTCATTCAAGTGGCGACTCCTGTGGGACACAATGTGGTTTACAGCCTTAAATCTGCCTTAACTGAGAAAATATCAGCCCATCCTGATACAGCCACCTGAGGCTGTATTTTCGCCTTCCTGGACCACATTTGACACAGATGACACCACTGGTACACCAGATGTAATCCTAAAACCTGTGCAGTCAGATTTAGTGAGTGGCAGGTGATATTTGGGCCAAGTTTCATGGTTACAGAGCAATATTTAGTACTGGTTTGGGCTGATTTACATCTATTTTGGACCATTTTAACAGCATTATTTGGGTTAATTATTTTCTGTTCAGACATGTAATGCTCCAAATTTGCCTAAAATATCCCCCTTTATTGTTAAAACAAGCAAGAAATTTAGTAGGGCCCTCAGACTGGCAATATTGTGATATACTCGACATTCCCCCTCATGAGGTGAGGTCAGGGGGCCCCCCACACCCCGGAAATGAAAATTCCTAATATGGCCCTCGAGTGGACCAGACCAATACAAATTCATTCTCTGATATAAACTGAGTTCCCTGTGAAAATTTCAGCCAGATTGACCAACTTTAAGAGGTGGTTTGGACTGATCTGGCATTTTATGACATCCTCGCCACCTACACTCCCTGAACCTGTACTTTGGACTAGATATGCATTTCTGAAGGAACACACCACTAAAATTCATTCAAGTGGCGACTCCTGTGGGACACAATGTGGTTTACAGCCTTAAATCTGCCTTAACTGAGAAAATATCAGCCCATCCTGATACAGCCACCTGAGGCTGTATTTTCGCCTTCCTGGACCACATTTGACACAGATGACACCACTGGTACACCAGATGTAATCCTAAAACCTGTGCAGTCAGATTTAGTGAGTGGCAGGTGATATTTGGGCCAAGTTTCATGGTTACAGAGCAATATTTAGTACTGGTTTGGGCTGATTTACATCTATTTTGGACCATTTTAACAGCATTATTTGGGTTAAATATTTTCTGTTCAGACATGTAATGCTCCAAATTTGCCTAAAATATCCCCCTTTATTGTTAAAACAAGCAAGAAATTTAGTAGGGCCCTCAGACTGGCAATATTGTGATATACTCGACATTCCCCCTCATGAGGTGAGGTCAGGGGGCCCCCCACACCCCGGAAATGAAAATTCCTAATATGGCCCTCGAGTGGACCAGACCAATACAAATTCATTCTCTGATATAAACTGAGTTCCCTGTGAAAATTTCAGCCAGATTGACCAACTTTAAGAGGTGGTTTGGACTGATCTGGCATTTTATGACATCCTCGCCACCTACACTCCCTGAACCTGTACTTTGGACTAGATATGCATTTCTGAAGGAACACACCACTAAAATTCATTCAAGTGGCGACTCCTGTGGGACACAATGTGGTTTACAGCCTTAAATCTGCCTTAACTGAGAAAATATCAGCCCATCCTGATACAGCCACCTGAGGCTGTATTTTCGCCTTCCTGGACCACATTTGACACAGATGACACCACTGGTACACCAGATGTAATCCTAAAACCTGTGCAGTCAGATTTAGTGAGTGGCAGGTGATATTTGGGCCAAGTTTCATGGTTACAGAGCAATATTTAGTACTGGTTTGGGCTGATTTACATCTATTTTGGACCATTTTAACAGCATTATTTGGGTTAAATATTTTCTGTTCAGACATGTAATGCTCCAAATTTGCCTAAAATATCCCCCTTTATTGTTAAAACAAGCAAGAAATTTAGTAGGGCCCTCAGACTGGCAATATTGTGATATACTCGACATTCCCCCTCATGAGGTGAGGTCAGGGGGCCCCCCACACCCCGGAAATGAAAATTCCTAATATGGCCCTCGAGTGGACCAGACCAATACAAATTCATTCTCTGATATAAACTGAGTTCCCTGTGAAAATTTCAGCCAGATTGACCAACTTTAAGAGGTGGTTTGGACTGATCTGGCATTTTATGACATCCTCGCCACCTACACTCCCTGAACCTGTACTTTGGACTAGATATGCATTTCTGAAGGAACACACCACTAAAATTCATTCAAGTGGCGACTCCTGTGGGACACAATGTGGTTTACAGCCTTAAATCTGCCTTAACTGAGAAAATATCAGCCCATCCTGATACAGCCACCTGAGGCTGTATTTTCGCCTTCCTGGACCACATTTGACACAGATGACACCACTGGTACACCAGATGTAATCCTAAAACCTGTGCAGTCAGATTTAGTGAGTGGCAGGTGATATTTGGGCCAAGTTTCATGGTTACAGAGCAATATTTAGTACTGGTTTGGGCTGATTTACATCTATTTTGGACCATTTTAACAGCATTATTTGGGTTAAATATTTTCTGTTCAGACATGTAATGCTCCAAATTTGCCTAAAATATCCCCCTTTATTGTTAAAACAAGCAAGAAATTTAGTAGGGCCCTCAGACTGGCAATATTGTGATATACTCGACATTCCCCCTCATGAGGTGAGGTCAGGGGGCCCCCCACACCCCGGAAATGAAAATTCCTAATATGGCCCTCGAGTGGACCAGACCAATACAAATTCATTCTCTGATATAAACTGAGTTCCCTGTGAAAATTTCAGCCAGATTGACCAACTTTAAGAGGTGGTTTGGACTGATCTGGCATTTTATGACATCCTCGCCACCTACACTCCCTGAACCTGTACTTTGGACTAGATATGCATTTCTGAAGGAACACACCACTAAAATTCATTCAAGTGGCGACTCCTGTGGGACACAATGTGGTTTACAGCCTTAAATCTGCCTTAACTGAGAAAATATCAGCCCATCCTGATACAGCCACCTGAGGCTGTATTTTCGCCTTCCTGGACCACATTTGACACAGATGACACCACTGGTACACCAGATGTAATCCTAAAACCTGTGCAGTCAGATTTAGTGAGTGGCAGGTGATATTTGGGCCAAGTTTCATGGTTACAGAGCAATATTTAGTACTGGTTTGGGCTGATTTACATCTATTTTGGACCATTTTAACAGCATTATTTGGGTTAAATATTTTCTGTTCAGACATGTAATGCTCCAAATTTGCCTAAAATATCCCCCTTTATTGTTAAAACAAGCAAGAAATTTAGTAGGGCCCTCAGACTGGCAATATTGTGATATACTCGACATTCCCCCTCATGAGGTGAGGTCAGGGGGCCCCCCACACCCCGGAAATGAAAATTCCTAATATGGCCCTCGAGTGGACCAGACCAATACAAATTCATTCTCTGATATAAACTGAGTTCCCTGTGAAAATTTCAGCCAGATTGACCAACTTTAAGAGGTGGTTTGGACTGATCTGGCATTTTATGACATCCTCGCCACCTACACTCCCTGAACCTGTACTTTGGACTAGATATGCATTTCTGAAGGAACACACCACTAAAATTCATTCAAGTGGCGACTCCTGTGGGACACAATGTGGTTTACAGCCTTAAATCTGCCTTAACTGAGAAAATATCAGCCCATCCTGATACAGCCACCTGAGGCTGTATTTTCGCCTTCCTGGACCACATTTGACACAGATGACACCACTGGTACACCAGATGTAATCCTAAAACCTGTGCAGTCAGATTTAGTGAGTGGCAGGTGATATTTGGGCCAAGTTTCATGGTTACAGAGCAATATTTAGTACTGGTTTGGGCTGATTTACATCTATTTTGGACCATTTTAACAGCATTATTTGGGTTAAATATTTTCTGTTCAGACATGTAATGCTCCAAATTTGCCTAAAATATCCCCCTTTATTGTTAAAACAAGCAAGAAATTTAGTAGGGCCCTCAGACTGGCAATATTGTGATATACTCGACATTCCCCCTCATGAGGTGAGGTCAGGGGGCCCCCCACACCCCGGAAATGAAAATTCCTAATATGGCCCTCGAGTGGACCAGACCAATACAAATTCATTCTCTGATATAAACTGAGTTCCCTGTGAAAATTTCAGCCAGATTGACCAACTTTAAGAGGTGGTTTGGACTGATCTGGCATTTTATGACATCCTCGCCACCTACACTCCCTGAACCTGTACTTTGGACTAGATATGCATTTCTGAAGGAACACACCACTAAAATTCATTCAAGTGGCGACTCCTGTGGGACACAATGTGGTTTACAGCCTTAAATCTGCCTTAACTGAGAAAATATCAGCCCATCCTGATACAGCCACCTGAGGCTGTATTTTCGCCTTCCTGGACCACATTTGACACAGATGACACCACTGGTACACCAGATGTAATCCTAAAACCTGTGCAGTCAGATTTAGTGAGTGGCAGGTGATATTTGGGCCAAGTTTCATGGTTACAGAGCAATATTTAGTACTGGTTTGGGCTGATTTACATCTATTTTGGACCATTTTAACAGCATTATTTGGGTTAAATATTTTCTGTTCAGACATGTAATGCTCCAAATTTGCCTAAAATATCCCCCTTTATTGTTAAAACAAGCAAGAAATTTAGTAGGGCCCTCAGACTGGCAATATTGTGATATACTCGACATTCCCCCTCATGAGGTGAGGTCAGGGGGCCCCCCACACCCCGGAAATGAAAATTCCTAATATGGCCCTCGAGTGGACCAGACCAATACAAATTCATTCTCTGATATAAACTGAGTTCCCTGTGAAAATTTCAGCCAGATTGACCAACTTTAAGAGGTGGTTTGGACTGATCTGGCATTTTATGACATCCTCGCCACCTACACTCCCTGAACCTGTACTTTGGACTAGATATGCATTTCTGAAGGAACACACCACTAAAATTCATTCAAGTGGCGACTCCTGTGGGACACAATGTGGTTTACAGCCTTAAATCTGCCTTAACTGAGAAAATATCAGCCCATCCTGATACAGCCACCTGAGGCTGTATTTTCGCCTTCCTGGACCACATTTGACACAGATGACACCACTGGTACACCAGATGTAATCCTAAAACCTGTGCAGTCAGATTTAGTGAGTGGCAGGTGATATTTGGGCCAAGTTTCATGGTTACAGAGCAATATTTAGTACTGGTTTGGGCTGATTTACATCTATTTTGGACCATTTTAACAGCATTATTTGGGTTAAATATTTTCTGTTCAGACATGTAATGCTCCAAATTTGCCTAAAATATCCCCCTTTATTGTTAAAACAAGCAAGAAATTTAGTAGGGCCCTCAGACTGGCAATATTGTGATATACTCGACATTCCCCCTCATGAGGTGAGGTCAGGGGGCCCCCCACACCCCGGAAATGAAAATTCCTAATATGGCCCTCGAGTGGACCAGACCAATACAAATTCATTCTCTGATATAAACTGAGTTCCCTGTGAAAATTTCAGCCAGATTGACCAACTTTAAGAGGTGGTTTGGACTGATCTGGCATTTTATGACATCCTCGCCACCTACACTCCCTGAACCTGTACTTTGGACTAGATATGCATTTCTGAAGGAACACACCACTAAAATTCATTCAAGTGGCGACTCCTGTGGGACACAATGTGGTTTACAGCCTTAAATCTGCCTTAACTGAGAAAATATCAGCCCATCCTGATACAGCCACCTGAGGCTGTATTTTCGCCTTCCTGGACCACATTTGACACAGATGACACCACTGGTACACCAGATGTAATCCTAAAACCTGTGCAGTCAGATTTAGTGAGTGGCAGGTGATATTTGGGCCAAGTTTCATGGTTACAGAGCAATATTTAGTACTGGTTTGGGCTGATTTACATCTATTTTGGACCATTTTAACAGCATTATTTGGGTTAAATATTTTCTGTCCAGACATGTAATGCTCCAAATTTGCCTAAAATATCCCCCTTTATTGTTAAAACAAGCAAGAAATTTAGTAGGGCCCTCAGACTGGCAATATTGTGATATACTCGACATTCCCCCTCATGAGGTGAGGTCAGGGGGCCCCCCACACCCCGGAAATGAAAATTCCTAATATGGCCCTCGAGTGGACCAGACCAATACAAATTCATTCTCTGATATAAACTGAGTTCCCTGTGAAAATTTCAGCCAGATTGACCAACTTTAAGAGGTGGTTTGGACTGATCTGGCATTTTATGACATCCTCGCCACCTACACTCCCTGAACCTGTACTTTGGACTAGATATGCATTTCTGAAGGAACACACCACTAAAATTCATTCAAGTGGCGACTCCTGTGGGACACAATGTGGTTTACAGCCTTAAATCTGCCTTAACTGAGAAAATATCAGCCCATCCTGATACAGCCACCTGAGGCTGTATTTTCGCCTTCCTGGACCACATTTGACACAGATGACACCACTGGTACACCAGATGTAATCCTAAAACCTGTGCAGTCAGATTTAGTGAGTGGCAGGTGATATTTGGGCCAAGTTTCATGGTTACAGAGCAATATTTAGTACTGGTTTGGGCTGATTTACATCTATTTTGGACCATTTTAACAGCATTATTTGGGTTAAATATTTTCTGTTCAGACATGTAATGCTCCAAATTTGCCTAAAATATCCCCCTTTATTGTTAAAACAAGCAAGAAATTTAGTAGGGCCCTCAGACTGGCAATATTGTGATATACTCGACATTCCCCCTCATGAGGTGAGGTCAGGGGGCCCCCCACACCCCGGAAATGAAAATTCCTAATATGGCCCTCGAGTGGACCAGACCAATACAAATTCATTCTCTGATATAAACTGAGTTCCCTGTGAAAATTTCAGCCAGATTGACCAACTTTAAGAGGTGGTTTGGACTGATCTGGCATTTTATGACATCCTCGCCACCTACACTCCCTGAACCTGTACTTTGGACTAGATATGCATTTCTGAAGGAACACACCACTAAAATTCATTCAAGTGGCGACTCCTGTGGGACACAATGTGGTTTACAGCCTTAAATCTGCCTTAACTGAGAAAATATCAGCCCATCCTGATACAGCCACCTGAGGCTGTATTTTCGCCTTCCTGGACCACATTTGACACAGATGACACCACTGGTACACCAGATGTAATCCTAAAACCTGTGCAGTCAGATTTAGTGAGTGGCAGGTGATATTTGGGCCAAGTTTCATGGTTACAGAGCAATATTTAGTACTGGTTTGGGCTGATTTACATCTATTTTGGACCATTTTAACAGCATTATTTGGGTTAAATATTTTCTGTTCAGACATGTAATGCTCCAAATTTGCCTAAAATATCCCCCTTTATTGTTAAAACAAGCAAGAAATTTAGTAGGGCCCTCAGACTGGCAATATTGTGATATACTCGACATTCCCCCTCATGAGGTGAGGTCAGGGGGCCCCCCACACCCCGGAAATGAAAATTCCTAATATGGCCCTCGAGTGGACCAGACCAATACAAATTAATTCTCTGATATAAACTGAGTTCCCTGTGAAAATTTCAGCCAGATTGACCAACTTTAAGAGGTGGTTTGGACTGATCTGGCATTTTATGACATCCTCGCCACCTACACTCCCTGAACCTGTACTTTGGACTAGATATGCATTTCTGAAGGAACACACCACTAAAATTCATTCAAGTGGCGACTCCTGTGGGACACAATGTGGTTTACAGCCTTAAATCTGCCTTAACTGAGAAAATATCAGCCCATCCTGATACAGCCACCTGAGGCTGTATTTTCGCCTTCCTGGACCACATTTGACACAGATGACACCACTGGTACACCAGATGTAATCCTAAAACCTGTGCAGTCAGATTTAGTGAGTGGCAGGTGATATTTGGGCCAAGTTTCATGGTTACAGAGCAATATTTAGTACTGGTTTGGGCTGATTTACATCTATTTTGGACCATTTTAACAGCATTATTTGGGTTAAATATTTTCTGTCCAGACATGTAATGCTCCAAATTTGCCTAAAATATCCCCCTTTATTGTTAAAACAAGCAAGAAATTTAGTAGGGCCCTCAGACTGGCAATATTGTGATATACTCGACATTCCCCCTCATGAGGTGAGGTCAGGGGGCCCCCCACACCCCGGAAATGAAAATTCCTAATATGGCCCTCGAGTGGACCAGACCAATACAAATTCATTCTCTGATATAAACTGAGTTCCCTGTGAAAATTTCAGCCAGATTGACCAACTTTAAGAGGTGGTTTGGACTGATCTGGCATTTTATGACATCCTCGCCACCTACACTCCCTGAACCTGTACTTTGGACTAGATATGCATTTCTGAAGGAACACACCACTAAAATTCATTCAAGTGGCGACTCCTGTGGGACACAATGTGGTTTACAGCCTTAAATCTGCCTTAACTGAGAAAATATCAGCCCATCCTGATACAGCCACCTGAGGCTGTATTTTCGCCTTCCTGGACCACATTTGACACAGATGACACCACTGGTACACCAGATGTAATCCTAAAACCTGTGCAGTCAGATTTAGTGAGTGGCAGGTGATATTTGGGCCAAGTTTCATGGTTACAGAGCAATATTTAGTACTGGTTTGGGCTGATTTACATCTATTTTGGACCATTTTAACAGCATTATTTGGGTTAAATATTTTCTGTTCAGACATGTAATGCTCCAAATTTGCCTAAAATATCCCCCTTTATTGTTAAAACAAGCAAGAAATTTAGTAGGGCCCTCAGACTGGCAATATTGTGATATACTCGACATTCCCCCTCATGAGGTGAGGTCAGGGGGCCCCCCACACCCCGGAAATGAAAATTCCTAATATGGCCCTCGAGTGGACCAGACCAATACAAATTAATTCTCTGATATAAACTGAGTTCCCTGTGAAAATTTCAGCCAGATTGACCAACTTTAAGAGGTGGTTTGGACTGATCTGGCATTTTATGACATCCTCGCCACCTACACTCCCTGAACCTGTACTTTGGACTAGATATGCATTTCTGAAGGAACACACCACTAAAATTCATTCAAGTGGCGACTCCTGTGGGACACAATGTGGTTTACAGCCTTAAATCTGCCTTAACTGAGAAAATATCAGCCCATCCTGATACAGCCACCTGAGGCTGTATTTTCGCCTTCCTGGACCACATTTGACACAGATGACACCACTGGTACACCAGATGTAATCCTAAAACCTGTGCAGTCAGATTTAGTGAGTGGCAGGTGATATTTGGGCCAAGTTTCATGGTTACAGAGCAATATTTAGTACTGGTTTGGGCTGATTTACATCTATTTTGGACCATTTTAACAGCATTATTTGGGTTAAATATTTTCTGTCCAGACATGTAATGCTCCAAATTTGCCTAAAATATCCCCCTTTATTGTTAAAACAAGCAAGAAATTTAGTAGGGCCCTCAGACTGGCAATATTGTGATATACTCGACATTCCCCCTCATGAGGTGAGGTCAGGGGGCCCCCCACACCCCGGAAATGAAAATTCCTAATATGGCCCTCGAGTGGACCAGACCAATACAAATTCATTCTCTGATATAAACTGAGTTCCCTGTGAAAATTTCAGCCAGATTGACCAACTTTAAGAGGTGGTTTGGACTGATCTGGCATTTTATGACATCCTCGCCACCTACACTCCCTGAACCTGTACTTTGGACTAGATATGCATTTCTGAAGGAACACACCACTAAAATTCATTCAAGTGGCGACTCCTGTGGGACACAATGTGGTTTACAGCCTTAAATCTGCCTTAACTGAGAAAATATCAGCCCATCCTGATACAGCCACCTGAGGCTGTATTTTCGCCTTCCTGGACCACATTTGACACAGATGACACCACTGGTACACCAGATGTAATCCTAAAACCTGTGCAGTCAGATTTAGTGAGTGGCAGGTGATATTTGGGCCAAGTTTCATGGTTACAGAGCAATATTTAGTACTGGTTTGGGCTGATTTACATCTATTTTGGACCATTTTAACAGCATTATTTGGGTTAAATATTTTCTGTTCAGACATGTAATGCTCCAAATTTGCCTAAAATATCCCCCTTTATTGTTAAAACAAGCAAGAAATTTAGTAGGGCCCTCAGACTGGCAATATTGTGATATACTCGACATTCCCCCTCATGAGGTGAGGTCAGGGGGCCCCCCACACCCCGGAAATGAAAATTCCTAATATGGCCCTCGAGTGGACCAGACCAATACAAATTCATTCTCTGATATAAACTGAGTTCCCTGTGAAAATTTCAGCCAGATTGACCAACTTTAAGAGGTGGTTTGGACTGATCTGGCATTTTATGACATCCTCGCCACCTACACTCCCTGAACCTGTACTTTGGACTAGATATGCATTTCTGAAGGAACACACCACTAAAATTCATTCAAGTGGCGACTCCTGTGGGACACAATGTGGTTTACAGCCTTAAATCTGCCTTAACTGAGAAAATATCAGCCCATCCTGATACAGCCACCTGAGGCTGTATTTTCGCCTTCCTGGACCACATTTGACACAGATGACACCACTGGTACACCAGATGTAATCCTAAAACCTGTGCAGTCAGATTTAGTGAGTGGCAGGTGATATTTGGGCCAAGTTTCATGGTTACAGAGCAATATTTAGTACTGGTTTGGGCTGATTTACATCTATTTTGGACCATTTTAACAGCATTATTTGGGTTAAATATTTTCTGTTCAGACATGTAATGCTCCAAATTTGCCTAAAATATCCCCCCTTTATTGTTAAAACAAGCAAGAAATTTAGTAGGGCCCTCAGACTGGCAATATTGTGATATACTCGACATTCCCCCTCATGAGGTGAGGTCAGGGGGCCCCCCACACCCCGGAAATGAAAATTCCTAATATGGCCCTCGAGTGGACCAGACCAATACAAATTCATTCTCTGATATAAACTGAGTTCCCTGTGAAAATTTCAGCCAGATTGACCAACTTTAAGAGGTGGTTTGGACTGATCTGGCATTTTATGACATCCTCGCCACCTACACTCCCTGAACCTGTACTTTGGACTAGATATGCATTTCTGAAGGAACACACCACTAAAATTCATTCAAGTGGCGACTCCTGTGGGACACAATGTGGTTTACAGCCTTAAATCTGCCTTAACTGAGAAAATATCAGCCCATCCTGATACAGCCACCTGAGGCTGTATTTTCGCCTTCCTGGACCACATTTGACACAGATGACACCACTGGTACACCAGATGTAATCCTAAAACCTGTGCAGTCAGATTTAGTGAGTGGCAGGTGATATTTGGGCCAAGTTTCATGGTTACAGAGCAATATTTAGTACTGGTTTGGGCTGATTTACATCTATTTTGGACCATTTTAACAGCATTATTTGGGTTAAATATTTTCTGTTCAGACATGTAATGCTCCAAATTTGCCTAAAATATCCCCCTTTATTGTTAAAACAAGCAAGAAATTTAGTAGGGCCCTCAGACTGGCAATATTGTGATATACTCGACATTCCCCCTCATGAGGTGAGGTCAGGGGGCCCCCCACACCCCGGAAATGAAAATTCCTAATATGGCCCTCGAGTGGACCAGACCAATACAAATTCATTCTCTGATATAAACTGAGTTCCCTGTGAAAATTTCAGCCAGATTGACCAACTTTAAGAGGTGGTTTGGACTGATCTGGCATTTTATGACATCCTCGCCACCTACACTCCCTGAACCTGTACTTTGGACTAGATATGCATTTCTGAAGGAACACACCACTAAAATTCATTCAAGTGGCGACTCCTGTGGGACACAATGTGGTTTACAGCCTTAAATCTGCCTTAACTGAGAAAATATCAGCCCATCCTGATACAGCCACCTGAGGCTGTATTTTCGCCTTCCTGGACCACATTTGACACAGATGACACCACTGGTACACCAGATGTAATCCTAAAACCTGTGCAGTCAGATTTAGTGAGTGGCAGGTGATATTTGGGCCAAGTTTCATGGTTACAGAGCAATATTTAGTACTGGTTTGGGCTGATTTACATCTATTTTGGACCATTTTAACAGCATTATTTGGGTTAAATATTTTCTGTTCAGACATGTAATGCTCCAAATTTGCCTAAAATATCCCCCTTTATTGTTAAAACAAGCAAGAAATTTAGTAGGGCCCTCAGACTGGCAATATTGTGATATACTCGACATTCCCCCTCATGAGGTGAGGTCAGGGGGCCCCCCACACCCCGGAAATGAAAATTCCTAATATGGCCCTCGAGTGGACCAGACCAATACAAATTCATTCTCTGATATAAACTGAGTTCCCTGTGAAAATTTCAGCCAGATTGACCAACTTTAAGAGGTGGTTTGGACTGATCTGGCATTTTATGACATCCTCGCCACCTACACCCCCTGAACCTGTACTTTGGACTAGATATGCATTTCTGAAGGAACACACCACTAAAATTCATTCAAGTGGCGACTCCTGTGGGACACAATGTGGTTTACAGCCTTAAATCTGCCTTAACTGAGAAAATATCAGCCCATCCTGATACAGCCACCTGAGGCTGTATTTTCGCCTTCCTGGACCACATTTGACACAGATGACACCACTGGTACACCAGATGTAATCCTAAAACCTGTGCAGTCAGATTTAGTGAGTGGCAGGTGATATTTGGGCCAAGTTTCATGGTTACAGAGCAATATTTAGTACTGGTTTGGGCTGATTTACATCTATTTTGGACCATTTTAACAGCATTATTTGGGTTAAATATTTTCTGTTCAGACATGTAATGCTCCAAATTTGCCTAAAATATCCCCCTTTATTGTTAAAACAAGCAAGAAATTTAGTAGGGCCCTCAGACTGGCAATATTGTGATATACTCGACATTCCCCCTCATGAGGTGAGGTCAGGGGGCCCCCCACACCCCGGAAATGAAAATTCCTAATATGGCCCTCGAGTGGACCAGACCAATACAAATTCATTCTCTGATATAAACTGAGTTCCCTGTGAAAATTTCAGCCAGATTGACCAACTTTAAGAGGTGGTTTGGACTGATCTGGCATTTTATGACATCCTCGCCACCTACACTCCCTGAACCTGTACTTTGGACTAGATATGCATTTCTGAAGGAACACACCACTAAAATTCATTCAAGTGGCGACTCCTGTGGGACACAATGTGGTTTACAGCCTTAAATCTGCCTTAACTGAGAAAATATCAGCCCATCCTGATACAGCCACCTGAGGCTGTATTTTCGCCTTCCTGGACCACATTTGACACAGATGACACCACTGGTACACCAGATGTAATCCTAAAACCTGTGCAGTCAGATTTAGTGAGTGGCAGGTGATATTTGGGCCAAGTTTCATGGTTACAGAGCAATATTTAGTACTGGTTTGGGCTGATTTACATCTATTTTGGACCATTTTAACAGCATTATTTGGGTTAAATATTTTCTGTTCAGACATGTAATGCTCCAAATTTGCCTAAAATATCCCCCTTTATTGTTAAAACAAGCAAGAAATTTAGTAGGGCCCTCAGACTGGCAATATTGTGATATACTCGACATTCCCCCTCATGAGGTGAGGTCAGGGGGCCCCCCACACCCCGGAAATGAAAATTCCTAATATGGCCCTCGAGTGGACCAGACCAATACAAATTCATTCTCTGATATAAACTGAGTTCCCTGTGAAAATTTCAGCCAGATTGACCAACTTTAAGAGGTGGTTTGGACTGATCTGGCATTTTATGACATCCTCGCCACCTACACCCCCTGAACCTGTACTTTGGACTAGATATGCATTTCTGAAGGAACACACCACTAAAATTCATTCAAGTGGCGACTCCTGTGGGACACAATGTGGTTTACAGCCTTAAATCTGCCTTAACTGAGAAAATATCAGCCCATCCTGATACAGCCACCTGAGGCTGTATTTTCGCCTTCCTGGACCACATTTGACACAGATGACACCACTGGTACACCAGATGTAATCCTAAAACCTGTGCAGTCAGATTTAGTGAGTGGCAGGTGATATTTGGGCCAAGTTTCATGGTTACAGAGCAATATTTAGTACTGGTTTGGGCTGATTTACATCTATTTTGGACCATTTTAACAGCATTATTTGGGTTAAATATTTTCTGTTCAGACATGTAATGCTCCAAATTTGCCTAAAATATCCCCCTTTATTGTTAAAACAAGCAAGAAATTTAGTAGGGCCCTCAGACTGGCAATATTGTGATATACTCGACATTCCCCCTCATGAGGTGAGGTCAGGGGGCCCCCCACACCCCGGAAATGAAAATTCCTAATATGGCCCTCGAGTGGACCAGACCAATACAAATTCATTCTCTGATATAAACTGAGTTCCCTGTGAAAATTTCAGCCAGATTGACCAACTTTAAGAGGTGGTTTGGACTGATCTGGCATTTTATGACATCCTCGCCACCTACACTCCCTGAACCTGTACTTTGGACTAGATATGCATTTCTGAAGGAACACACCACTAAAATTCATTCAAGTGGCGACTCCTGTGGGACACAATGTGGTTTACAGCCTTAAATCTGCCTTAACTGAGAAAATATCAGCCCATCCTGATACAGCCACCTGAGGCTGTATTTTCGCCTTCCTGGACCACATTTGACACAGATGACACCACTGGTACACCAGATGTAATCCTAAAACCTGTGCAGTCAGATTTAGTGAGTGGCAGGTGATATTTGGGCCAAGTTTCATGGTTACAGAGCAATATTTAGTACTGGTTTGGGCTGATTTACATCTATTTTGGACCATTTTAACAGCATTATTTGGGTTAAATATTTTCTGTTCAGACATGTAATGCTCCAAATTTGCCTAAAATATCCCCCTTTATTGTTAAAACAAGCAAGAAATTTAGTAGGGCCCTCAGACTGGCAATATTGTGATATACTCGACATTCCCCCTCATGAGGTGAGGTCAGGGGGCCCCCCACACCCCGGAAATGAAAATTCCTAATATGGCCCTCGAGTGGACCAGACCAATACAAATTCATTCTCTGATATAAACTGAGTTCCCTGTGAAAATTTCAGCCAGATTGACCAACTTTAAGAGGTGGTTTGGACTGATCTGGCATTTTATGACATCCTCGCCACCTACACTCCCTGAACCTGTACTTTGGACTAGATATGCATTTCTGAAGGAACACACCACTAAAATTCATTCAAGTGGCGACTCCTGTGGGACACAATGTGGTTTACAGCCTTAAATCTGCCTTAACTGAGAAAATATCAGCCCATCCTGATACAGCCACCTGAGGCTGTATTTTCGCCTTCCTGGACCACATTTGACACAGATGACACCACTGGTACACCAGATGTAATCCTAAAACCTGTGCAGTCAGATTTAGTGAGTGGCAGGTGATATTTGGGCCAAGTTTCATGGTTACAGAGCAATATTTAGTACTGGTTTGGGCTGATTTACATCTATTTTGGACCATTTTAACAGCATTATTTGGGTTAAATATTTTCTGTTCAGACATGTAATGCTCCAAATTTGCCTAAAATATCCCCCTTTATTGTTAAAACAAGCAAGAAATTTAGTAGGGCCCTCAGACTGGCAATATTGTGATATACTCGACATTCCCCCTCATGAGGTGAGGTCAGGGGGCCCCCCACACCCCGGAAATGAAAATTCCTAATATGGCCCTCGAGTGGACCAGACCAATACAAATTCATTCTCTGATATAAACTGAGTTCCCTGTGAAAATTTCAGCCAGATTGACCAACTTTAAGAGGTGGTTTGGACTGATCTGGCATTTTATGACATCCTCGCCACCTACACTCCCTGAACCTGTACTTTGGACTAGATATGCATTTCTGAAGGAACACACCACTAAAATTCATTCAAGTGGCGACTCCTGTGGGACACAATGTGGTTTACAGCCTTAAATCTGCCTTAACTGAGAAAATATCAGCCCATCCTGATACAGCCACCTGAGGCTGTATTTTCGCCTTCCTGGACCACATTTGACACAGATGACACCACTGGTACACCAGATGTAATCCTAAAACCTGTGCAGTCAGATTTAGTGAGTGGCAGGTGATATTTGGGCCAAGTTTCATGGTTACAGAGCAATATTTAGTACTGGTTTGGGCTGATTTACATCTATTTTGGACCATTTTAACAGCATTATTTGGGTTAAATATTTTCTGTTCAGACATGTAATGCTCCAAATTTGCCTAAAATATCCCCCTTTATTGTTAAAACAAGCAAGAAATTTAGTAGGGCCCTCAGACTGGCAATATTGTGATATACTCGACATTCCCCCTCATGAGGTGAGGTCAGGGGGCCCCCCACACCCCGGAAATGAAAATTCCTAATATGGCCCTCGAGTGGACCAGACCAATACAAATTCATTCTCTGATATAAACTGAGTTCCCTGTGAAAATTTCAGCCAGATTGACCAACTTTAAGAGGTGGTTTGGACTGATCTGGCATTTTATGACATCCTCGCCACCTACACTCCCTGAACCTGTACTTTGGACTAGATATGCATTTCTGAAGGAACACACCACTAAAATTCATTCAAGTGGCGACTCCTGTGGGACACAATGTGGTTTACAGCCTTAAATCTGCCTTAACTGAGAAAATATCAGCCCATCCTGATACAGCCACCTGAGGCTGTATTTTCGCCTTCCTGGACCACATTTGACACAGATGACACCACTGGTACACCAGATGTAATCCTAAAACCTGTGCAGTCAGATTTAGTGAGTGGCAGGTGATATTTGGGCCAAGTTTCATGGTTACAGAGCAATATTTAGTACTGGTTTGGGCTGATTTACATCTATTTTGGACCATTTTAACAGCATTATTTGGGTTAAATATTTTCTGTTCAGACATGTAATGCTCCAAATTTGCCTAAAATATCCCCCTTTATTGTTAAAACAAGCAAGAAATTTAGTAGGGCCCTCAGACTGGCAATATTGTGATATACTCGACATTCCCCCTCATGAGGTGAGGTCAGGGGGCCCCCCACACCCCGGAAATGAAAATTCCTAATATGGCCCTCGAGTGGACCAGACCAATACAAATTCATTCTCTGATATAAACTGAGTTCCCTGTGAAAATTTCAGCCAGATTGACCAACTTTAAGAGGTGGTTTGGACTGATCTGGCATTTTATGACATCCTCGCCACCTACACTCCCTGAACCTGTACTTTGGACTAGATATGCATTTCTGAAGGAACACACCACTAAAATTCATTCAAGTGGCGACTCCTGTGGGACACAATGTGGTTTACAGCCTTAAATCTGCCTTAACTGAGAAAATATCAGCCCATCCTGATACAGCCACCTGAGGCTGTATTTTCGCCTTCCTGGACCACATTTGACACAGATGACACCACTGGTACACCAGATGTAATCCTAAAACCTGTGCAGTCAGATTTAGTGAGTGGCAGGTGATATTTGGGCCAAGTTTCATGGTTACAGAGCAATATTTAGTACTGGTTTGGGCTGATTTACATCTATTTTGGACCATTTTAACAGCATTATTTGGGTTAAATATTTTCTGTTCAGACATGTAATGCTCCAAATTTGCCTAAAATATCCCCCTTTATTGTTAAAACAAGCAAGAAATTTAGTAGGGCCCTCAGACTGGCAATATTGTGATATACTCGACATTCCCCCTCATGAGGTGAGGTCAGGGGGCCCCCCACACCCCGGAAATGAAAATTCCTAATATGGCCCTCGAGTGGACCAGACCAATACAAATTCATTCTCTGATATAAACTGAGTTCCCTGTGAAAATTTCAGCCAGATTGACCAACTTTAAGAGGTGGTTTGGACTGATCTGGCATTTTATGACATCCTCGCCACCTACACTCCCTGAACCTGTACTTTGGACTAGATATGCATTTCTGAAGGAACACACCACTAAAATTCATTCAAGTGGCGACTCCTGTGGGACACAATGTGGTTTACAGCCTTAAATCTGCCTTAACTGAGAAAATATCAGCCCATCCTGATACAGCCACCTGAGGCTGTATTTTCGCCTTCCTGGACCACATTTGACACAGATGACACCACTGGTACACCAGATGTAATCCTAAAACCTGTGCAGTCAGATTTAGTGAGTGGCAGGTGATATTTGGGCCAAGTTTCATGGTTACAGAGCAATATTTAGTACTGGTTTGGGCTGATTTACATCTATTTTGGACCATTTTAACAGCATTATTTGGGTTAAATATTTTCTGTTCAGACATGTAATGCTCCAAATTTGCCTAAAATATCCCCCTTTATTGTTAAAACAAGCAAGAAATTTAGTAGGGCCCTCAGACTGGCAATATTGTGATATACTCGACATTCCCCCTCATGAGGTGAGGTCAGGGGGCCCCCCACACCCCGGAAATGAAAATTCCTAATATGGCCCTCGAGTGGACCAGACCAATACAAATTCATTCTCTGATATAAGCTGAGTTCCCTGTGAAAATTTCAGCCAGATTGACCAACTTTAAGAGGTGGTTTGGACTGATCTGGCATTTTATGACATCCTCGCCACCTACACTCCCTGAACCTGTACTTTGGACTAGATATGCATTTCTGAAGGAACACACCACTAAAATTCATTCAAGTGGCGACTCCTGTGGGACACAATGTGGTTTACAGCCTTAAATCTGCCTTAACTGAGAAAATATCAGCCCATCCTGATACAGCCACCTGAGGCTGTATTTTCGCCTTCCTGGACCACATTTGACACAGATGACACCACTGGTACACCAGATGTAATCCTAAAACCTGTGCAGTCAGATTTAGTGAGTGGCAGGTGATATTTGGGCCAAGTTTCATGGTTACAGAGCAATATTTAGTACTGGTTTGGGCTGATTTACATCTATTTTGGACCATTTTAACAGCATTATTTGGGTTAAATATATTCTGTTCAGACATGTAATGCTCCAAATTTGCCTAAAATATCCCCCTTTATTGTTAAAACAAGCAAGAAATTTAGTAGGGCCCTCAGACTGGCAATATTGTGATATACTCGACATTCCCCCTCATGAGGTGAGGTCAGGGGGCCCCCCACACCCCGGAAATGAAAATTCCTAATATGGCCCTCGAGTGGACCAGACCAATACAAATTCATTCTCTGATATAAACTGAGTTCCCTGTGAAAATTTCAGCCAGATTGACCAACTTTAAGAGGTGGTTTGGACTGATCTGGCATTTTATGACATCCTCGCCACCTACACTCCCTGAACCTGTACTTTGGACTAGATATGCATTTCTGAAGGAACACACCACTAAAATTCATTCAAGTGGCGACTCCTGTGGGACACAATGTGGTTTACAGCCTTAAATCTGCCTTAACTGAGAAAATATCAGCCCATCCTGATACAGCCACCTGAGGCTGTATTTTCGCCTTCCTGGACCACATTTGACACAGATGACACCACTGGTACACCAGATGTAATCCTAAAACCTGTGCAGTCAGATTTAGTGAGTGGCAGGTGATATTTGGGCCAAGTTTCATGGTTACAGAGCAATATTTAGTACTGGTTTGGGCTGATTTACATCTATTTTGGACCATTTTAACAGCATTATTTGGGTTAAATATTTTCTGTTCAGACATGTAATGCTCCAAATTTGCCTAAAATATCCCCCTTTATTGTTAAAACAAGCAAGAAATTTAGTAGGGCCCTCAGACTGGCAATATTGTGATATACTCGACATTCCCCCTCATGAGGTGAGGTCAGGGGGCCCCCCACACCCCGGAAATGAAAATTCCTAATATGGCCCTCGAGTGGACCAGACCAATACAAATTCATTCTCTGATATAAACTGAGTTCCCTGTGAAAATTTCAGCCAGATTGACCAACTTTAAGAGGTGGTTTGGACTGATCTGGCATTTTATGACATCCTCGCCACCTACACTCCCTGAACCTGTACTTTGGACTAGATATGCATTTCTGAAGGAACACACCACTAAAATTCATTCAAGTGGCGACTCCTGTGGGACACAATGTGGTTTACAGCCTTAAATCTGCCTTAACTGAGAAAATATCAGCCCATCCTGATACAGCCACCTGAGGCTGTATTTTCGCCTTCCTGGACCACATTTGACACAGATGACACCACTGGTACACCAGATGTAATCCTAAAACCTGTGCAGTCAGATTTAGTGAGTGGCAGGTGATATTTGGGCCAAGTTTCATGGTTACAGAGCAATATTTAGTACTGGTTTGGGCTGATTTACATCTATTTTGGACCATTTTAACAGCATTATTTGGGTTAAATATTTTCTGTTCAGACATGTAATGCTCCAAATTTGCCTAAAATATCCCCCTTTATTGTTAAAACAAGCAAGAAATTTAGTAGGGCCCTCAGACTGGCAATATTGTGATATACTCGACATTCCCCCTCATGAGGTGAGGTCAGGGGGCCCCCCACACCCCGGAAATGAAAATTCCTAATATGGCCCTCGAGTGGACCAGACCAATACAAATTCATTCTCTGATATAAACTGAGTTCCCTGTGAAAATTTCAGCCAGATTGACCAACTTTAAGAGGTGGTTTGGACTGATCTGGCATTTTATGACATCCTCGCCACCTACACTCCCTGAACCTGTACTTTGGACTAGATATGCATTTCTGAAGGAACACACCACTAAAATTCATTCAAGTGGCGACTCCTGTGGGACACAATGTGGTTTACAGCCTTAAATCTGCCTTAACTGAGAAAATATCAGCCCATCCTGATACAGCCACCTGAGGCTGTATTTTCGCCTTCCTGGACCACATTTGACACAGATGACACCACTGGTACACCAGATGTAATCCTAAAACCTGTGCAGTCAGATTTAGTGAGTGGCAGGTGATATTTGGGCCAAGTTTCATGGTTACAGAGCAATATTTAGTACTGGTTTGGGCTGATTTACATCTATTTTGGACCATTTTAACAGCATTATTTGGGTTAAATATTTTCTGTTCAGACATGTAATGCTCCAAATTTGCCTAAAATATCCCCCTTTATTGTTAAAACAAGCAAGAAATTTAGTAGGGCCCTCAGACTGGCAATATTGTGATATACTCGACATTCCCCCTCATGAGGTGAGGTCAGGGGGCCCCCCACACCCCGGAAATGAAAATTCCTAATATGGCCCTCGAGTGGACCAGACCAATACAAATTCATTCTCTGATATAAACTGAGTTCCCTGTGAAAATTTCAGCCAGATTGACCAACTTTAAGAGGTGGTTTGGACTGATCTGGCATTTTATGACATCCTCGCCACCTACACTCCCTGAACCTGTACTTTGGACTAGATATGCATTTCTGAAGGAACACACCACTAAAATTCATTCAAGTGGCGACTCCTGTGGGACACAATGTGGTTTACAGCCTTAAATCTGCCTTAACTGAGAAAATATCAGCCCATCCTGATACAGCCACCTGAGGCTGTATTTTCGCCTTCCTGGACCACATTTGACACAGATGACACCACTGGTACACCAGATGTAATCCTAAAACCTGTGCAGTCAGATTTAGTGAGTGGCAGGTGATATTTGGGCCAAGTTTCATGGTTACAGAGCAATATTTAGTACTGGTTTGGGCTGATTTACATCTATTTTGGACCATTTTAACAGCATTATTTGGGTTAAATATTTTCTGTTCAGACATGTAATGCTCCAAATTTGCCTAAAATATCCCCCTTTATTGTTAAAACAAGCAAGAAATTTAGTAGGGCCCTCAGACTGGCAATATTGTGATATACTCGACATTCCCCCTCATGAGGTGAGGTCAGGGGGCCCCCCACACCCCGGAAATGAAAATTCCTAATATGGCCCTCGAGTGGACCAGACCAATACAAATTCATTCTCTGATATAAACTGAGTTGTGAAAATTTCAGCCAGATTGACCAACTTTAAGAGGTGGTTTGGACTGATCTGGCATTTTATGACATCCTCGCCACCTACCACTCCCTTGAACCTGTTACTTTGGACTAGATATGCATTTCTGAAGGAACACACCACTAAAATTCATTCAAGTGGCGACTCCTGTGGGACACAATGTGGTTTACAGCCTTAAATCTGCCTTAACTGAGAAAATATCAGCCCATCCTGATACAGCCACCTGAGGCTGTATTTTCGCCTTCCTGGACCACATTTGACACAGATGACACCACTGGTACACCAGATGTAATCCTAAAACCTGTGCAGTCAGATTTAGTGAGTGGCAGGTGATATTTGGGCCAAGTTTCATGGTTACAGAGCAATATTTAGTACTGGTTTGGGCTGATTTACATCTATTTTGGACCATTTTAACAGCATTATTTGGGTTAAATATTTTCTGTTCAGACATGTAATGCTCCAAATTTGCCTAAAATATCCCCCTTTATTGTTTAAAACAAGCAAGAAATTTAGTAGGGCCCTCAGACTGGCAATATTGTGATATACTCGACATTCCCCCTCATGAGGTGAGGTCAGGGGGCCCCCCACACCCCGGAAATGAAAATTCCTAATATGGCCCTCGAGTGGACCAGACCAATACAAATTCATTCTCTGATATAAACTGAGTTCCCTGTGAAAATTTCAGCCAGATTGACCAACTTTAAGAGGTGGTTTGGACTGATCTGGCATTTTATGACATCCTCGCCACCTACACTCCCTGAACCTGTACTTTGGACTAGATATGCATTTCTGAAGGAACACACCACTAAAATTCATTCAAGTGGCGACTCCTGTGGGACACAATGTGGTTTACAGCCTTAAATCTGCCTTAACTGAGAAAATATCAGCCCATCCTGATACAGCCACCTGAGGCTGTATTTTCGCCTTCCTGGACCACATTTGACACAGATGACACCACTGGTACACCAGATGTAATCCTAAAACCTGTGCAGTCAGATTTAGTGAGTGGCAGGTGATATTTGGGCCAAGTTTCATGGTTACAGAGCAATATTTAGTACTGGTTTGGGCTGATTTACATCTATTTTGGACCATTTTAACAGCATTATTTGGGTTAAATATTTTCTGTTCAGACATGTAATGCTCCAAATTTGCCTAAAATATCCCCCTTTATTGTTAAAACAAGCAAGAAATTTAGTAGGGCCCTCAGACTGGCAATATTGTGATATACTCGACATTCCCCCTCATGAGGTGAGGTCAGGGGGCCCCCCACACCCCGGAAATGAAAATTCCTAATATGGCCCTCGAGTGGACCAGACCAATACAAATTCATTCTCTGATATAAACTGAGTTCCCTGTGAAAATTTCAGCCAGATTGACCAACTTTAAGAGGTGGTTTGGACTGATCTGGCATTTTATGACATCCTCGCCACCTACACTCCCTGAACCTGTACTTTGGACTAGATATGCATTTCTGAAGGAACACACCACTAAAATTCATTCAAGTGGCGACTCCTGTGGGACACAATGTGGTTTACAGCCTTAAATCTGCCTTAACTGAGAAAATATCAGCCCATCCTGATACAGCCACCTGAGGCTGTATTTTCGCCTTCCTGGACCACATTTGACACAGATGACACCACTGGTACACCAGATGTAATCCTAAAACCTGTGCAGTCAGATTTAGTGAGTGGCAGGTGATATTTGGGCCAAGTTTCATGGTTACAGAGCAATATTTAGTACTGGTTTGGGCTGATTTACATCTATTTTGGACCATTTTAACAGCATTATTTGGGTTAAATATTTTCTGTTCAGACATGTAATGCTCCAAATTTGCCTAAAATATCCCCCTTTATTGTTAAAACAAGCAAGAAATTTAGTAGGGCCCTCAGACTGGCAATATTGTGATATACTCGACATTCCCCCTCATGAGGTGAGGTCAGGGGGCCCCCCACACCCCGGAAATGAAAATTCCTAATATGGCCCTCGAGTGGACCAGACCAATACAAATTCATTCTCTGATATAAACTGAGTTCCCTGTGAAAATTTCAGCCAGATTGACCAACTTTAAGAGGTGGTTTGGACTGATCTGGCATTTTATGACATCCTCGCCACCTACACTCCCTGAACCTGTACTTTGGACTAGATATGCATTTCTGAAGGAACACACCACTAAAATTCATTCAAGTGGCGACTCCTGTGGGACACAATGTGGTTTACAGCCTTAAATCTGCCTTAACTGAGAAAATATCAGCCCATCCTGATACAGCCACCTGAGGCTGTATTTTCGCCTTCCTGGACCACATTTGACACAGATGACACCACTGGTACACCAGATGTAATCCTAAAACCTGTGCAGTCAGATTTAGTGAGTGGCAGGTGATATTTGGGCCAAGTTTCATGGTTACAGAGCAATATTTAGTACTGGTTTGGGCTGATTTACATCTATTTTGGACCATTTTAACAGCATTATTTGGGTTAAATATTTTCTGTTCAGACATGTAATGCTCCAAATTTGCCTAAAATATCCCCCTTTATTGTTAAAACAAGCAAGAAATTTAGTAGGGCCCTCAGACTGGCAATATTGTGATATACTCGACATTCCCCCTCATGAGGTGAGGTCAGGGGGCCCCCCACACCCCGGAAATGAAAATTCCTAATATGGCCCTCGAGTGGACCAGACCAATACAAATTCATTCTCTGATATAAACTGAGTTCCCTGTGAAAATTTCAGCCAGATTGACCAACTTTAAGAGGTGGTTTGGACTGATCTGGCATTTTATGACATCCTCGCCACCTACACTCCCTGAACCTGTACTTTGGACTAGATATGCATTTCTGAAGGAACACACCACTAAAATTCATTCAAGTGGCGACTCCTGTGGGACACAATGTGGTTTACAGCCTTAAATCTGCCTTAACTGAGAAAATATCAGCCCATCCTGATACAGCCACCTGAGGCTGTATTTTCGCCTTCCTGGACCACATTTGACACAGATGACACCACTGGTACACCAGATGTAATCCTAAAACCTGTGCAGTCAGATTTAGTGAGTGGCAGGTGATATTTGGGCCAAGTTTCATGGTTACAGAGCAATATTTAGTACTGGTTTGGGCTGATTTACATCTATTTTGGACCATTTTAACAGCATTATTTGGGTTAAATATTTTCTGTTCAGACATGTAATGCTCCAAATTTGCCTAAAATATCCCCCTTTATTGTTAAAACAAGCAAGAAATTTAGTAGGGCCCTCAGACTGGCAATATTGTGATATACTCGACATTCCCCCTCATGAGGTGAGGTCAGGGGGCCCCCCACACCCCGGAAATGAAAATTCCTAATATGGCCCTCGAGTGGACCAGACCAATACAAATTCATTCTCTGATATAAACTGAGTTCCCTGTGAAAATTTCAGCCAGATTGACCAACTTTAAGAGGTGGTTTGGACTGATCTGGCATTTTATGACATCCTCGCCACCTACACTCCCTGAACCTGTACTTTGGACTAGATATGCATTTCTGAAGGAACACACCACTAAAATTCATTCAAGTGGCGACTCCTGTGGGACACAATGTGGTTTACAGCCTTAAATCTGCCTTAACTGAGAAAATATCAGCCCATCCTGATACAGCCACCTGAGGCTGTATTTTCGCCTTCCTGGACCACATTTGACACAGATGACACCACTGGTACACCAGATGTAATCCTAAAACCTGTGCAGTCAGATTTAGTGAGTGGCAGGTGATATTTGGGCCAAGTTTCATGGTTACAGAGCAATATTTAGTACTGGTTTGGGCTGATTTACATCTATTTTGGACCATTTTAACAGCATTATTTGGGTTAAATATTTTCTGTTCAGACATGTAATGCTCCAAATTTGCCTAAAATATCCCCCTTTATTGTTAAAACAAGCAAGAAATTTAGTAGGGCCCTCAGACTGGCAATATTGTGATATACTCGACATTCCCCCTCATGAGGTGAGGTCAGGGGGCCCCCCACACCCCGGAAATGAAAATTCCTAATATGGCCCTCGAGTGGACCAGACCAATACAAATTCATTCTCTGATATAAACTGAGTTCCCTGTGAAAATTTCAGCCAGATTGACCAACTTTAAGAGGTGGTTTGGACTGATCTGGCATTTTATGACATCCTCGCCACCTACACTCCCTGAACCTGTACTTTGGACTAGATATGCATTTCTGAAGGAACACACCACTAAAATTCATTCAAGTGGCGACTCCTGTGGGACACAATGTGGTTTACAGCCTTAAATCTGCCTTAACTGAGAAAATATCAGCCCATCCTGATACAGCCACCTGAGGCTGTATTTTCGCCTTCCTGGACCACATTTGACACAGATGACACCACTGGTACACCAGATGTAATCCTAAAACCTGTGCAGTCAGATTTAGTGAGTGGCAGGTGATATTTGGGCCAAGTTTCATGGTTACAGAGCAATATTTAGTACTGGTTTGGGCTGATTTACATCTATTTTGGACCATTTTAACAGCATTATTTGGGTTAAATATTTTCTGTTCAGACATGTAATGCTCCAAATTTGCCTAAAATATCCCCCTTTATTGTTAAAACAAGCAAGAAATTTAGTAGGGCCCTCAGACTGGCAATATTGTGATATACTCGACATTCCCCCTCATGAGGTGAGGTCAGGGGGCCCCCCACACCCCGGAAATGAAAATTCCTAATATGGCCCTCGAGTGGACCAGACCAATACAAATTCATTCTCTGATATAAACTGAGTTCCCTGTGAAAATTTCAGCCAGATTGACCAACTTTAAGAGGTGGTTTGGACTGATCTGGCATTTTATGACATCCTCGCCACCTACACTCCCTGAACCTGTACTTTGGACTAGATATGCATTTCTGAAGGAACACACCACTAAAATTCATTCAAGTGGCGACTCCTGTGGGACACAATGTGGTTTACAGCCTTAAATCTGCCTTAACTGAGAAAATATCAGCCCATCCTGATACAGCCACCTGAGGCTGTATTTTCGCCTTCCTGGACCACATTTGACACAGATGACACCACTGGTACACCAGATGTAATCCTAAAACCTGTGCAGTCAGATTTAGTGAGTGGCAGGTGATATTTGGGCCAAGTTTCATGGTTACAGAGCAATATTTAGTACTGGTTTGGGCTGATTTACATCTATTTTGGACCATTTTAACAGCATTATTTGGGTTAAATATTTTCTGTTCAGACATGTAATGCTCCAAATTTGCCTAAAATATCCCCCTTTATTGTTAAAACAAGCAAGAAATTTAGTAGGGCCCTCAGACTGGCAATATTGTGATATACTCGACATTCCCCCTCATGAGGTGAGGTCAGGGGGCCCCCCACACCCCGGAAATGAAAATTCCTAATATGGCCCTCGAGTGGACCAGACCAATACAAATTCATTCTCTGATATAAACTGAGTTCCCTGTGAAAATTTCAGCCAGATTGACCAACTTTAAGAGGTGGTTTGGACTGATCTGGCATTTTATGACATCCTCGCCACCTACACTCCCTGAACCTGTACTTTGGACTAGATATGCATTTCTGAAGGAACACACCACTAAAATTCATTCAAGTGGCGACTCCTGTGGGACACAATGTGGTTTACAGCCTTAAATCTGCCTTAACTGAGAAAATATCAGCCCATCCTGATACAGCCACCTGAGGCTGTATTTTCGCCTTCCTGGACCACATTTGACACAGATGACACCACTGGTACACCAGATGTAATCCTAAAACCTGTGCAGTCAGATTTAGTGAGTGGCAGGTGATATTTGGGCCAAGTTTCATGGTTACAGAGCAATATTTAGTACTGGTTTGGGCTGATTTACATCTATTTTGGACCATTTTAACAGCATTATTTGGGTTAAATATTTTCTGTTCAGACATGTAATGCTCCAAATTTGCCTAAAATATCCCCCTTTATTGTTAAAACAAGCAAGAAATTTAGTAGGGCCCTCAGACTGGCAATATTGTGATATACTCGACATTCCCCCTCATGAGGTGAGGTCAGGGGGCCCCCCACACCCCGGAAATGAAAATTCCTAATATGGCCCTCGAGTGGACCAGACCAATACAAATTCATTCTCTGATATAAACTGAGTTCCCTGTGAAAATTTCAGCCAGATTGACCAACTTTAAGAGGTGGTTTGGACTGATCTGGCATTTTATGACATCCTCGCCACCTACACTCCCTGAACCTGTACTTTGGACTAGATATGCATTTCTGAAGGAACACACCACTAAAATTCATTCAAGTGGCGACTCCTGTGGGACACAATGTGGTTTACAGCCTTAAATCTGCCTTAACTGAGAAAATATCAGCCCATCCTGATACAGCCACCTGAGGCTGTATTTTCGCCTTCCTGGACCACATTTGACACAGATGACACCACTGGTACACCAGATGTAATCCTAAAACCTGTGCAGTCAGATTTAGTGAGTGGCAGGTGATATTTGGGCCAAGTTTCATGGTTACAGAGCAATATTTAGTACTGGTTTGGGCTGATTTACATCTATTTTGGACCATTTTAACAGCATTATTTGGGTTAAATATTTTCTGTTCAGACATGTAATGCTCCAAATTTGCCTAAAATATCCCCCTTTATTGTTAAAACAAGCAAGAAATTTAGTAGGGCCCTCAGACTGGCAATATTGTGATATACTCGACATTCCCCCTCATGAGGTGAGGTCAGGGGGCCCCCCACACCCCGGAAATGAAAATTCCTAATATGGCCCTCGAGTGGACCAGACCAATACAAATTCATTCTCTGATATAAACTGAGTTCCCTGTGAAAATTTCAGCCAGATTGACCAACTTTAAGAGGTGGTTTGGACTGATCTGGCATTTTATGACATCCTCGCCACCTACACTCCCTGAACCTGTACTTTGGACTAGATATGCATTTCTGAAGGAACACACCACTAAAATTCATTCAAGTGGCGACTCCTGTGGGACACAATGTGGTTTACAGCCTTAAATCTGCCTTAACTGAGAAAATATCAGCCCATCCTGATACAGCCACCTGAGGCTGTATTTTCGCCTTCCTGGACCACATTTGACACAGATGACACCACTGGTACACCAGATGTAATCCTAAAACCTGTGCAGTCAGATTTAGTGAGTGGCAGGTGATATTTGGGCCAAGTTTCATGGTTACAGAGCAATATTTAGTACTGGTTTGGGCTGATTTACATCTATTTTGGACCATTTTAACAGCATTATTTGGGTTAAATATTTTCTGTTCAGACATGTAATGCTCCAAATTTGCCTAAAATATCCCCCTTTATTGTTAAAACAAGCAAGAAATTTAGTAGGGCCCTCAGACTGGCAATATTGTGATATACTCGACATTCCCCCTCATGAGGTGAGGTCAGGGGGCCCCCCACACCCCGGAAATGAAAATTCCTAATATGGCCCTCGAGTGGACCAGACCAATACAAATTCATTCTCTGATATAAACTGAGTTCCCTGTGAAAATTTCAGCCAGATTGACCAACTTTAAGAGGTGGTTTGGACTGATCTGGCATTTTATGACATCCTCGCCACCTACACTCCCTGAACCTGTACTTTGGACTAGATATGCATTTCTGAAGGAACACACCACTAAAATTCATTCAAGTGGCGACTCCTGTGGGACACAATGTGGTTTACAGCCTTAAATCTGCCTTAACTGAGAAAATATCAGCCCATCCTGATACAGCCACCTGAGGCTGTATTTTCGCCTTCCTGGACCACATTTGACACAGATGACACCACTGGTACACCAGATGTAATCCTAAAACCTGTGCAGTCAGATTTAGTGAGTGGCAGGTGATATTTGGGCCAAGTTTCATGGTTACAGAGCAATATTTAGTACTGGTTTGGGCTGATTTACATCTATTTTGGACCATTTTAACAGCATTATTTGGGTTAAATATTTTCTGTTCAGACATGTAATGCTCCAAATTTGCCTAAAATATCCCCCTTTATTGTTAAAACAAGCAAGAAATTTAGTAGGGCCCTCAGACTGGCAATATTGTGATATACTCGACATTCCCCCTCATGAGGTGAGGTCAGGGGGCCCCCCACACCCCGGAAATGAAAATTCCTAATATGGCCCTCGAGTGGACCAGACCAATACAAATTCATTCTCTGATATAAACTGAGTTCCCTGTGAAAATTTCAGCCAGATTGACCAACTTTAAGAGGTGGTTTGGACTGATCTGGCATTTTATGACATCCTCGCCACCTACACTCCCTGAACCTGTACTTTGGACTAGATATGCATTTCTGAAGGAACACACCACTAAAATTCATTCAAGTGGCGACTCCTGTGGGACACAATGTGGTTTACAGCCTTAAATCTGCCTTAACTGAGAAAATATCAGCCCATCCTGATACAGCCACCTGAGGCTGTATTTTCGCCTTCCTGGACCACATTTGACACAGATGACACCACTGGTACACCAGATGTAATCCTAAAACCTGTGCAGTCAGATTTAGTGAGTGGCAGGTGATATTTGGGCCAAGTTTCATGGTTACAGAGCAATATTTAGTACTGGTTTGGGCTGATTTACATCTATTTTGGACCATTTTAACAGCATTATTTGGGTTAAATATTTTCTGTTCAGACATGTAATGCTCCAAATTTGCCTAAAATATCCCCCTTTATTGTTAAAACAAGCAAGAAATTTAGTAGGGCCCTCAGACTGGCAATATTGTGATATACTCGACATTCCCCCTCATGAGGTGAGGTCAGGGGGCCCCCCACACCCCGGAAATGAAAATTCCTAATATGGCCCTCGAGTGGACCAGACCAATACAAATTCATTCTCTGATATAAACTGAGTTCCCTGTGAAAATTTCAGCCAGATTGACCAACTTTAAGAGGTGGTTTGGACTGATCTGGCATTTTATGACATCCTCGCCACCTACACTCCCTGAACCTGTACTTTGGACTAGATATGCATTTCTGAAGGAACACACCACTAAAATTCATTCAAGTGGCGACTCCTGTGGGACACAATGTGGTTTACAGCCTTAAATCTGCCTTAACTGAGAAAATATCAGCCCATCCTGATACAGCCACCTGAGGCTGTATTTTCGCCTTCCTGGACCACATTTGACACAGATGACACCACTGGTACACCAGATGTAATCCTAAAACCTGTGCAGTCAGATTTAGTGAGTGGCAGGTGATATTTGGGCCAAGTTTCATGGTTACAGAGCAATATTTAGTACTGGTTTGGGCTGATTTACATCTATTTTGGACCATTTTAACAGCATTATTTGGGTTAAATATTTTCTGTTCAGACATGTAATGCTCCAAATTTGCCTAAAATATCCCCCTTTATTGTTAAAACAAGCAAGAAATTTAGTAGGGCCCTCAGACTGGCAATATTGTGATATACTCGACATTCCCCCTCATGAGGTGAGGTCAGGGGGCCCCCCACACCCCGGAAATGAAAATTCCTAATATGGCCCTCGAGTGGACCAGACCAATACAAATTCATTCTCTGATATAAACTGAGTTCCCTGTGAAAATTTCAGCCAGATTGACCAACTTTAAGAGGTGGTTTGGACTGATCTGGCATTTTATGACATCCTCGCCACCTACACTCCCTGAACCTGTACTTTGGACTAGATATGCATTTCTGAAGGAACACACCACTAAAATTCATTCAAGTGGCGACTCCTGTGGGACACAATGTGGTTTACAGCCTTAAATCTGCCTTAACTGAGAAAATATCAGCCCATCCTGATACAGCCACCTGAGGCTGTATTTTCGCCTTCCTGGACCACATTTGACACAGATGACACCACTGGTACACCAGATGTAATCCTAAAACCTGTGCAGTCAGATTTAGTGAGTGGCAGGTGATATTTGGGCCAAGTTTCATGGTTACAGAGCAATATTTAGTACTGGTTTGGGCTGATTTTCAACAGTGGTGTCTAGGACATCACGCCTGTCAGTCACTCGCCCTGGGTGAGTGGGACTGCCACTTAAGGGGCCTTTGGGGTTAGCATTTGGAATGCCAGGAAGGCATTCTTGGTCACTGGGGCAACCTTTGAATTGGGGGCATTTCATTCGCCAGCCATCTGTAGCATCAGGGTTTTGGGGGCAAAAAGTCAGTTTATGTTTGGAAACCAGAGTGTACAGACTGAAAATTTTGCTCTGGAACTGTTATTTGAATTCACTGTTGTTTTAATATTTTCATGAATGATTTTATACAGAGACAACTTTTAGTTTATACGTTATATACAAAAGGAACACTTAATGTACTGTTTTTATGTGATATAATCTGACTGTTGGACTTTGTGGAATGAACATCTTAGTGGTGTGACAGAACTGTGATTCCTGTATTATCACATCACTGATTGTGCTGTCATCGAGACAACCTCAGGCTTGATTTGGCTACAACAAAGGGACGGTCTAACCTATTTTTCTGCACCCTTGCACATTGTATAGCCAAGTTAATTCTGATTTTGTCTGTGGACAGCATTCTCAGTGCCTGTGGCGTATGTATTTTCAGTATTAGACAATAATTATTGCTATGGGAAAGCATAAGGGTTGGTGTACGAACTGTAAAGTTAGGCATTACCCACCAACCGGGAAAAAATGCAAAATACAAGCAATAACTGATTCAGAAGATTCGTCAGAAGAATCATGCCAGGACAATCCTTCTGTTAGTACAATTCATGACAAGACAGTGCAGAAAGACAGTGTGGCCAAGAAGAAGAGTGGTGGTAAGAGTGCTCAGAGTGTTGGAGGACAGAACTGCAAAGTTAAGGGGACTAAGGTCCCAGGGCACTCATCTGCTTCAGAGCTAGAAGAACAACCGAAGGCGGATGGCAGCTGTGCAGGGGATGTGCAACTACAGATACTGCAGGAGCTGAAGAGAGTAAACAAGCGACTGGATGCGGTGGAGGAGAGAGTGGAAGCAGATGGCAGTGGAAAACAACAGAATAGGAAGGACTTTACAAAGTTAAGTAGAAAACAAGATTCTTATTTTAAGAGTAAATGTAAAGCTGTGTATTCGTCTGATTCGTCAGATGAGGATTCTGATTTACCAACACTGTCACAAATGAGAATGTCAAATGTTGTACAGAAGAAAATTGATGAAAAAATTAGCAGTTTGGCCCGAACCCAGAACTTGCAAGGTAATGATCAAGGTCAAAAGATAAAATCCAAAAGAGGGGGGGCAGTTGATGTCCTAGTCAGCCACAAGGTGGCCTGGCCGCATGAACAAATATTGGGGGGGTCTACCAAACAAAGAATCTCGTATGACCAGTTAAGCTTAACACAATTTGTACAGGGTTTCATAAAAAATGTTTTGGAAGAAGAAAATCAAAATTATAAGGATAGCATGCTTCAATACCTAGCAGACCTCATGGAGGATGCTACTGATTTTTCCTGGGCAAGTGCCAAAGCTTCACATGCGGTGCTCCTATGTGAGATGGAGCGGGGGGCCCTTAAATGGTCAGATACGCCCAGGATAGACAGGATCAGAAGGGCACATGCCCAAAAGCATACATCTCATAGAACAAATTGGGTTAAAAATCAAGATGTTAAAAAACCGTGGTTTTGCAAGGCATTCCAGACCAATGCTTGTCGTTTTCAAAAAGACCATGAGGTAAATGGCAAAATCCACAGACACATTTGTTCCTACTGCTTGTCCCAGGGTCGAATCATGAATCATTCTGAAAAAGAATGTGCTTTCAGTAGAAAGGTCTCAAAAAACGAGCAAGTGGCTGCTCAGTTGTAGATACAGAATTGGGCAGCAGAAACGCCAATCAAAGTCTCAATAGTCAGAAAAATAGTGTTTTTAACAGCTGTCAGAACAAAAATTCTGAAGCAAAAAGTGTATTAAACCTGGGTAAAGTGGGGGGCACGACCGAGGGAAAGTACATTCACACACCCAAAATTAGAACCAGATATTTTTATCATTCAGAATATCAAGCCAACACAATGGCCGGCCTGCTGGCAAAAGGTAACAAAAAGAAAGATCTAATGCAAGGTCAGCCATTCTGCTCAACTAAGGATAAAAGTTCAATGGCCACAAAAGGTAACTCCCGGGGTAGTGTGAACCCAGGTGGTGGTGCCTCTCACAGAAACCCAGAAAGTAACATGTACAGTCAGTTTAGTCAAGACAAGGTATTTCACATGTCGAATATCAGTGACAATGACAGCACTGGTGCAAAAGCAAGGGGTCACAAAAAACAGGTTGCACCGGTTAGTGTTAAAGGTGTCAATGGAAGTCATGAGTGTGAAAAAATACAAACACCCAGTGTTCTAGGTGTGAAAAGCACATTGATAGACCAAGGTGATTATGTCCCTGTGTTTGATGTCAAGGTTTCTTGTGGGGATGAGAAATTTTTAAATTCCACTCTCATGAATACCAAGAAATCTGTATTGTCCAAAAAGAGTGTGTTTTTCCAAGCATGGAAGAATCAAACTGATTTTGATTTTGGGTTTTTACCACTTTCCAATTTTATTATGCCACATGTGTTGGCTGAAAAGAGTTATGAAGGTTTAACACCATTACAAATGCATGCCATGGTCAAGGCCAGTGGTCAGCCAAACTATATGCACTGTAGAATCCCTGTTCCTTCCCAACTGAACATTGCAGCATGGAAACAGGCCCTAGATGGTTACTGGGATACACAGTTAATTCAACTCTTAGAGTTCGGTTTCCCACTGGACTTTAACAGGAATTCTTATCTTGGTAGTGAGTCCAGCAATCATAAGTCAGCCGTGGAATTTCCACAGCATGTACAGGCTTACTTGCAAGAAGAAATAAAGTTTGGAGCCATTTTGGGTCCTTTCTCAGATCATCCCATAGATGACGCCCATTTCTCTCCTTTTATGACCAGGGAGAAGAGTAATTCTGACAAGAGAAGGGTCATTATAGATCTTTCCTGGCCAAAAGGGGGCGTCAGTTAATGACGGTATTCACAAAGATTCTTACCTAGCCACTGATTTTTGTCTGACGTTCCCAACAGTAGATCATATCACTCAAGAGTTGAAAAAGTTTGGCAGAGGGTGTCATATTTACAAAGTCGACGTCAGCCGTGCGTTCCGTCACGTAAAACTGGATCCCAGAGATTATGACCTTTTAGGGTTGCGTTGGCGTGACGTCACGTACGTCGATACGTGCGTCCCGTTCGGGAGTCGTCACGGGACGCAAATTTTTCAGAGACTCAGTGACGCTGTGCGTCACGTCATGCGTCAAAAAGGTTTCAAGGTTATAAACTACGTAGACGATTTTGTGGGGGTCGCGACGCCCGACGTTGCACGTCGTTCTTACGACGCCTTGCGTCAACTGATGCGTCAACTTGGTTTGGACGTCAGTGCCAAAAAATTAGTTAGTCCCGCCACTTCTGCTGTATGTCTGGGCGTCAACATTGACACAGTTGACGCCACCATCTCCATACCTCAAGAAAAACTGGGTCATATCACAGCAATGGTTCATGAATGGTCAAAAAAGCAATTTTGCACAAAGCGTCACCTCCAGTCGTTGCTTGGAAACCTATTGTACATCCACAAATGTGTAAGACCATCACGTATCTTTGTCAACAGGATGCTTGAGCTCCTGCGTCAAAATTATGACGCCACACGCATAACCTTGACCCCTGAATTCAAGAGAGACATCAGATGGTTCATGCAATTTTTGGCCAGATATAATGGTACTTCCTATTTTGACCACAAACCGCCTCATCACACCACAGAATTGGATGCTTGCTTAGTGGGTTTGGGTGGCAGATTCAAAAATTTTGTGTATCATCTCCCTGTGGTGAGACATTACAGAAATTTATCAATTGTCCACTTGGAGATGATAAACATTCTGGTTGCCATCAAAGTTTTTGGTCACATGTGGCATAGGCAACTTATCCTGGTCAAATGTGACAATGATGCAGTTGTCCAAGTGTTAACCTCAGGCAAGACTAGGGACCCTTTCCTGGCAACTTGTGCCAGAAACATCTGGCAGGAAGCAGCTGTTAGGGACATAGAGTTAAAATATGTGCATATAATGGGCAAACAGAACAAAATAGCTGATTTGCTGTCGAGATGGGAGAATACTGCAGCTCAATATCACCTGTTAAATACTCTCGTTCAGAGCCCAGTGTGGGTAGAAGTGGGACCACACCTCCTAGACCTTAATTATGAAATTTAGATTCAATGTACTCTGATAGATTCTACACTTTGTTTCAGGTCAGAAGTCATTGGGCCACCTGGCTGGAGAAGCACAAGCAAGGGTATCAAAGGCCTTCAGACCCAAGACCACAAAGTGCTACAACATGCTGTTCAGAATCTTTGTAGGGTTTTGCGTGTGCAGTAAAATGAATTTGCAGAGTGTCTCTCTGGTCACCATTCTAGCTTATCTAGAGTTTCTGGTAAAAAATAATGTTTCTGTCAATATGGTGGCTAATCATGTGTCTGCTATCAAGGCAAAATTTATTATGTATGACTTACAGTATGTAATCTTAGATCACCCGAAGGTCAGGTATTTTATCAGGTCTTTAAAAATCAACAGGCCTTTGGTTCAGGTAAAACGGAATATCATGTCATTGCAGGTTTTACAAAATCTGGTAAGAGAGTGTAACTTCATTTTTGCTGGCAAAGTATTCAAAGCCATTTTTCTAATGGCCTTTTTCGGGTTTTTGAGGATCTCGAACCTTGCTCCCCATGCTGGTAAAGCCTTTGACCCCTCCAGGCACTTGACCCCTCGAGATATCTCATTTGAGCCCAGTTGCATGAGAGTGATTATTAAGTGGTCAAAGACCCTCCAGACCCGGGATCGTACCCATGTCCTCACCCTTCCCAGGCTACGTGGTTCTCCACTTTGTCCAGTGAAAGCCCTTAAGAAGGCAATGGCAATGTACAACCCAACTGGCGACCAGCCACTGTTCCAAGTTTATAGTGCTGGTAGATGGCAAGTCATCATAGATAGTAGGATCAGGAAGGTCCTCTCAAAACTAAATTCAAAATTGGGTTTTCATCCTCATCATTTTTCTTTTCACTGTTTCCGACGTTCAGGAGCCTCCCTTGCCTATAACTCTCATATGCCCATCCAAAAAATTAAGCATCATGGCTCCTGGACGTCGGATTGTGTCTGGAAATACATCCAAGCTGATCAGAATTTCAGTAAAGATATTGCTATGTCATTTGTAGAAGTTATTCGCAGTGCCCCTACCTCCTAGCCATACTGTAGATACTGTCTGTTTGGGGTTTGAGGAGTGTTAGTAGTGCTCGCTTGTTATAATGAGCTGGGGGTTAATATCATAAAATTACTTGTTATAACTGATTTACTTCATACATGATTGTGAACATCATACTTTTTGGTCAATGTCTTGTAATATAGTACAAAATTACAGTTCACCTTTACAGTATATAATCACTGATATGTAACTTTGTGTAGTAACTGGAGTAATTACTTTATTCAGTAAATTTATACTTAGGTTATGTCATGACCTTGACACAAGGTCACCTTCGACCCACATGTAAAACTAGTCTTCTGGATTGCACTTTAGTGCTCATGAATGTTTCATATGTAATTAATTACTTGTGTCTCAACCATTTTTCTTCAGTGAGTACTTAATTACTTGCTGTGTTCATATTACTTGTACTTATGTGTCAATGGACTTTACTTGTAATCCACTGGTGTGTAATGGACTCTAAGTAATTCCTATGGTAGTTATAGTAAATGTTAGTAGTAATTAATCATATGTTATACAAGTCTTTACTTGTGACTGTGGACTGTAAATATTATTAGTAGTCTCAATAATCAAATTGATGTTATACATGCATTTACTTATGTTAATGAATAAACACTATGCTCCGCAGGGTGCCTTTCACTGACCCAGGGTGGGGGGTGACTGTCAACAGTGGTGTCTAGGACATCACGCCTGTCAGTCACTCGCCCTGGGTGAGTGGGACTGCCACTTAAGGGGCCTTTGGGGTTAGCATTTGGAATGCCAGGAAGGCATTCTTGGTCACTGGGGCAACCTTTGAATTGGGGGCATTTCATTCGCCAGCCATCTGTAGCATCAGGGTTTTGGAGGCAAAAAGTCAGTTTATGTTTGGAAACCAGAGTGTACAGACTGAAAATTTTGCTCCCACCCTCCCTTCCCTATTATGATTATTGCATTGAATAATGGTGGTGACTTGTGGTATTTTTAATTCGTTTTTAAGGTTTTATTAGTAACTGTACCTTCTTTTTCTTTTATGTTTTTAGTTATGTACCATTGTATAAGCACGAAGAGGAGTGTTAGTAGTGCTCGCTTGTTATAATGAGCTGGGGGTTAATATCATAAAATTACTTGTTATAACTGATTTACTTCATACATGATTGTGAACATCATACTTTTTGGTCAATGTCTTGTAATATAGTACAAAATTACAGTTCACCTTTACAGTATATAATCACTGATATGTAACTTTGTGTAGTAACTGGAGTAATTACTTTATTCAGTAAATTTATACTTAGGTTATGTCATGACCTTGACACAAGGTCACCTTCGACCCACATGTAAAACTAGTCTTCTGGATTGCACTTTAGTGCTCATGAATGTTTCATATGTAATTAATTACTTGTGTCTCAACCATTTTTCTTCAGTGAGTACTTAATTACTTGCTGTGTTCATATTACTTGTACTTATGTGTCAATGGACTTTACTTGTAATCCACTGGTGTGTAATGGACTCTAAGTAATTCCTATGGTAGTTATAGTAAATGTTAGTAGTAATTAATCATATGTTATACAAGTCTTTACTTGTGACTGTGGACTGTAAATATTATTAGTAGTCTCAATAATCAAATTGATGTTATACATGCATTTACTTATGTTAATGAATAAACACTATGCTCCGCAGGGTGCCTTTCACTGACCCAGGGTGGGGGGTGACTGACATCTATTTTGGACCATTTTAACAGCATTATTTGGGTTAAATATTTTCTGTTCAGACATGTAATGCTCCAAATTTGCCTAAAATATCCCCCTTTATTGTTAAAACAAGCAAGAAATTTAGTAGGGCCCTCAGACTGGCAATATTGTGATATACTCGACATTCCCCCTCATGAGGTGAGGTCAGGGGGCCCCCCACACCCCGGAAATGAAAATTCCTAATATGGCCCTCGAGTGGACCAGACCAATACAAATTCATTCTCTGATATAAACTGAGTTCCCTGTGAAAATTTCAGCCAGATTGACCAACTTTAAGAGGTGGTTTGGACTGATCTGGCATTTTATGACATCCTCGCCACCTACACTCCCTGAACCTGTACTTTGGACTAGATATGCATTTCTGAAGGAACACACCACTAAAATTCATTCAAGTGGCGACTCCTGTGGGACACAATGTGGTTTACAGCCTTAAATCTGCCTTAACTGAGAAAATATCAGCCCATCCTGATACAGCCACCTGAGGCTGTATTTTCGCCTTCCTGGACCACATTTGACACAGATGACACCACTGGTACACCAGATGTAATCCTAAAACCTGTGCAGTCAGATTTAGTGAGTGGCAGGTGATATTTGGGCCAAGTTTCATGGTTACAGAGCAATATTTAGTACTGGTTTGGGCTGATTTACATCTATTTTGGACCATTTTAACAGCATTATTTGGGTTAAATATTTTCTGTTCAGACATGTAATGCTCCAAATTTGCCTAAAATATCCCCCTTTATTGTTAAAACAAGCAAGAAATTTAGTAGGGCCCTCAGACTGGCAATATTGTGATATACTCGACATTCCCCCTCATGAGGTGAGGTCAGGGGGCCCCCCACACCCCGGAAATGAAAATTCCTAATATGGCCCTCGAGTGGACCAGACCAATACAAATTCATTCTCTGATATAAACTGAGTTCCCTGTGAAAATTTCAGCCAGATTGACCAACTTTAAGAGGTGGTTTGGACTGATCTGGCATTTTATGACATCCTCGCCACCTACACTCCCTGAACCTGTACTTTGGACTAGATATGCATTTCTGAAGGAACACACCACTAAAATTCATTCAAGTGGCGACTCCTGTGGGACACAATGTGGTTTACAGCCTTAAATCTGCCTTAACTGAGAAAATATCAGCCCATCCTGATACAGCCACCTGAGGCTGTATTTTCGCCTTCCTGGACCACATTTGACACAGATGACACCACTGGTACACCAGATGTAATCCTAAAACCTGTGCAGTCAGATTTAGTGAGTGGCAGGTGATATTTGGGCCAAGTTTCATGGTTACAGAGCAATATTTAGTACTGGTTTGGGCTGATTTACATCTATTTTGGACCATTTTAACAGCATTATTTGGGTTAAATATTTTCTGTTCAGACATGTAATGCTCCAAATTTGCCTAAAATATCCCCCTTTATTGTTAAAACAAGCAAGAAATTTAGTAGGGCCCTCAGACTGGCAATATTGTGATATACTCGACATTCCCCCTCATGAGGTGAGGTCAGGGGGCCCCCCACACCCCGGAAATGAAAATTCCTAATATGGCCCTCGAGTGGACCAGACCAATACAAATTCATTCTCTGATATAAACTGAGTTCCCTGTGAAAATTTCAGCCAGATTGACCAACTTTAAGAGGTGGTTTGGACTGATCTGGCATTTTATGACATCCTCGCCACCTACACTCCCTGAACCTGTACTTTGGACTAGATATGCATTTCTGAAGGAACACACCACTAAAATTCATTCAAGTGGCGACTCCTGTGGGACACAATGTGGTTTACAGCCTTAAATCTGCCTTAACTGAGAAAATATCAGCCCATCCTGATACAGCCACCTGAGGCTGTATTTTCGCCTTCCTGGACCACATTTGACACAGATGACACCACTGGTACACCAGATGTAATCCTAAAACCTGTGCAGTCAGATTTAGTGAGTGGCAGGTGATATTTGGGCCAAGTTTCATGGTTACAGAGCAATATTTAGTACTGGTTTGGGCTGATTTACATCTATTTTGGACCATTTTAACAGCATTATTTGGGTTAAATATTTTCTGTTCAGACATGTAATGCTCCAAATTTGCCTAAAATATCCCCCTTTATTGTTAAAACAAGCAAGAAATTTAGTAGGGCCCTCAGACTGGCAATATTGTGATATACTCGACATTCCCCCTCATGAGGTGAGGTCAGGGGGCCCCCCACACCCCGGAAATGAAAATTCCTAATATGGCCCTCGAGTGGACCAGACCAATACAAATTCATTCTCTGATATAAACTGAGTTCCCTGTGAAAATTTCAGCCAGATTGACCAACTTTAAGAGGTGGTTTGGACTGATCTGGCATTTTATGACATCCTCGCCACCTACACTCCCTGAACCTGTACTTTGGACTAGATATGCATTTCTGAAGGAACACACCACTAAAATTCATTCAAGTGGCGACTCCTGTGGGACACAATGTGGTTTACAGCCTTAAATCTGCCTTAACTGAGAAAATATCAGCCCATCCTGATACAGCCACCTGAGGCTGTATTTTCGCCTTCCTGGACCACATTTGACACAGATGACACCACTGGTACACCAGATGTAATCCTAAAACCTGTGCAGTCAGATTTAGTGAGTGGCAGGTGATATTTGGGCCAAGTTTCATGGTTACAGAGCAATATTTAGTACTGGTTTGGGCTGATTTACATCTATTTTGGACCATTTTAACAGCATTATTTGGGTTAAATATTTTCTGTTCAGACATGTAATGCTCCAAATTTGCCTAAAATATCCCCCTTTATTGTTAAAACAAGCAAGAAATTTAGTAGGGCCCTCAGACTGGCAATATTGTGATATACTCGACATTCCCCCTCATGAGGTGAGGTCAGGGGGCCCCCCACACCCCGGAAATGAAAATTCCTAATATGGCCCTCGAGTGGACCAGACCAATACAAATTCATTCTCTGATATAAACTGAGTTCCCTGTGAAAATTTCAGCCAGATTGACCAACTTTAAGAGGTGGTTTGGACTGATCTGGCATTTTATGACATCCTCGCCACCTACACTCCCTGAACCTGTACTTTGGACTAGATATGCATTTCTGAAGGAACACACCACTAAAATTCATTCAAGTGGCGACTCCTGTGGGACACAATGTGGTTTACAGCCTTAAATCTGCCTTAACTGAGAAAATATCAGCCCATCCTGATACAGCCACCTGAGGCTGTATTTTCGCCTTCCTGGACCACATTTGACACAGATGACACCACTGGTACACCAGATGTAATCCTAAAACCTGTGCAGTCAGATTTAGTGAGTGGCAGGTGATATTTGGGCCAAGTTTCATGGTTACAGAGCAATATTTAGTACTGGTTTGGGCTGATTTACATCTATTTTGGACCATTTTAACAGCATTATTTGGGTTAAATATTTTCTGTTCAGACATGTAATGCTCCAAATTTGCCTAAAATATCCCCCTTTATTGTTAAAACAAGCAAGAAATTTAGTAGGGCCCTCAGACTGGCAATATTGTGATATACTCGACATTCCCCCTCATGAGGTGAGGTCAGGGGGCCCCCCACACCCCGGAAATGAAAATTCCTAATATGGCCCTCGAGTGGACCAGACCAATACAAATTCATTCTCTGATATAAACTGAGTTCCCTGTGAAAATTTCAGCCAGATTGACCAACTTTAAGAGGTGGTTTGGACTGATCTGGCATTTTATGACATCCTCGCCACCTACACTCCCTGAACCTGTACTTTGGACTAGATATGCATTTCTGAAGGAACACACCACTAAAATTCATTCAAGTGGCGACTCCTGTGGGACACAATGTGGTTTACAGCCTTAAATCTGCCTTAACTGAGAAAATATCAGCCCATCCTGATACAGCCACCTGAGGCTGTATTTTCGCCTTCCTGGACCACATTTGACACAGATGACACCACTGGTACACCAGATGTAATCCTAAAACCTGTGCAGTCAGATTTAGTGAGTGGCAGGTGATATTTGGGCCAAGTTTCATGGTTACAGAGCAATATTTAGTACTGGTTTGGGCTGATTTACATCTATTTTGGACCATTTTAACAGCATTATTTGGGTTAAATATTTTCTGTTCAGACATGTAATGCTCCAAATTTGCCTAAAATATCCCCCTTTATTGTTAAAACAAGCAAGAAATTTAGTAGGGCCCTCAGACTGGCAATATTGTGATATACTCGACATTCCCCCTCATGAGGTGAGGTCAGGGGGCCTCCCACACCCCGGAAATGAAAATTCCTAATATGGCCCTCGAGTGGACCAGACCGATACAAATTCATTCTCTGATATAAACTGAGTTCCCTGTGAAAATTTCAGCCAGATTGACCAACTTTAAGAGGTGGTTTGGACTGATCTGGCATTTTATGACATCCTCGCCACCTACACTCCCTGAACCTGTACTTTGGACTAGATATGCATTTCTGAAGGAACACACCACTAAAATTCATTCAAGTGGCGACTCCTGTGGGACACAATGTGGTTTACAGCCTTAAATCTGCCTTAACTGAGAAAATATCAGCCCATCCTGATACAGCCACCTGAGGCTGTATTTTCGCCTTCCTGGACCACATTTGACACAGATGACACCACTGGTACACCAGATGTAATCCTAAAACCTGTGCAGTCAGATTTAGTGAGTGGCAGGTGATATTTGGGCCAAGTTTCATGGTTACAGAGCAATATTTAGTACTGGTTTGGGCTGATTTACATCTATTTTGGACCATTTTAACAGCATTATTTGGGTTAAATATTTTCTGTTCAGACATGTAATGCTCCAAATTTGCCTAAAATATCCCCCTTTATTGTTAAAACAAGCAAGAAATTTAGTAGGGCCCTCAGACTGGCAATATTGTGATATACTCGACATTCCCCCTCATGAGGTGAGGTCAGGGGGCCTCCCACACCCCGGAAATGAAAATTCCTAATATGGCCCTCGAGTGGACCAGACCGATACAAATTCATTCTCTGATATAAACTGAGTTCCCTGTGAAAATTTCAGCCAGATTGACCAACTTTAAGAGGTGGTTTGGACTGATCTGGCATTTTATGACATCCTCGCCACCTACACTCCCTGAACCTGTACTTTGGACTAGATATGCATTTCTGAAGGAACACACCACTAAAATTCATTCAAGTGGCGACTCCTGTGGGACACAATGTGGTTTACAGCCTTAAATCTGCCTTAACTGAGAAAATATCAGCCCATCCTGATACAGCCACCTGAGGCTGTATTTTCGCCTTCCTGGACCACATTTGACACAGATGACACCACTGGTACACCAGATGTAATCCTAAAACCTGTGCAGTCAGATTTAGTGAGTGGCAGGTGATATTTGGGCCAAGTTTCATGGTTACAGAGCAATATTTAGTACTGGTTTGGGCTGATTTACATCTATTTTGGACCATTTTAACAGCATTATTTGGGTTAAATATTTTCTGTTCAGACATGTAATGCTCCAAATTTGCCTAAAATATCCCCCTTTATTGTTAAAACAAGCAAGAAATTTAGTAGGGCCCTCAGACTGGCAATATTGTGATATACTCGACATTCCCCCTCATGAGGTGAGGTCAGGGGGCCCCCCACACCCCGGAAATGAAAATTCCTAATATGGCCCTCGAGTGGACCAGACCAATACAAATTCATTCTCTGATATAAACTGAGTTCCCTGTGAAAATTTCAGCCAGATTGACCAACTTTAAGAGGTGGTTTGGACTGATCTGGCATTTTATGACATCCTCGCCACCTACACTCCCTGAACCTGTACTTTGGACTAGATATGCATTTCTGAAGGAACACACCACTAAAATTCATTCAAGTGGCGACTCCTGTGGGACACAATGTGGTTTACAGCCTTAAATCTGCCTTAACTGAGAAAATATCAGCCCATCCTGATACAGCCACCTGAGGCTGTATTTTCGCCTTCCTGGACCACATTTGACACAGATGACACCACTGGTACACCAGATGTAATCCTAAAACCTGTGCAGTCAGATTTAGTGAGTGGCAGGTGATATTTGGGCCAAGTTTCATGGTTACAGAGCAATATTTAGTACTGGTTTGGGCTGATTTACATCTATTTTGGACCATTTTAACAGCATTATTTGGGTTAAATATTTTCTGTTCAGACATGTAATGCTCCAAATTTGCCTAAAATATCCCCCTTTATTGTTAAAACAAGCAAGAAATTTAGTAGGGCCCTCAGACTGGCAATATTGTGATATACTCGACATTCCCCCTCATGAGGTGAGGTCAGGGGGCCCCCCACACCCCGGAAATGAAAATTCCTAATATGGCCCTCGAGTGGACCAGACCGATACAAATTCATTCTCTGATATAAACTGAGTTCCCTGTGAAAATTTCAGCCAGATTGACCAACTTTAAGAGGTGGTTTGGACTGATCTGGCATTTTATGACATCCTCGCCACCTACACTCCCTGAACCTGTACTTTGGACTAGATATGCATTTCTGAAGGAACACACCACTAAAATTCATTCAAGTGGCGACTCCTGTGGGACACAATGTGGTTTACAGCCTTAAATCTGCCTTAACTGAGAAAATATCAGCCCATCCTGATACAGCCACCTGAGGCTGTATTTTCGCCTTCCTGGACCACATTTGACACAGATGACACCACTGGTACACCAGATGTAATCCTAAAACCTGTGCAGTCAGATTTAGTGAGTGGCAGGTGATATTTGGGCCAAGTTTCATGGTTACAGAGCAATATTTAGTACTGGTTTGGGCTGATTTACATCTATTTTGGACCATTTTAACAGCATTATTTGGGTTAAATATTTTCTGTTCAGACATGTAATGCTCCAAATTTGCCTAAAATATCCCCCTTTATTGTTAAAACAAGCAAGAAATTTAGTAGGGCCCTCAGACTGGCAATATTGTGATATACTCGACATTCCCCCTCATGAGGTGAGGTCAGGGGGCCCCCCACACCCTGGAAATGAAAATTCCTAATATGGCCCTCGAGTGGACCAGACCGATACAAATTCATTCTCTGATATAAACTGAGTTCCCTGTGAAAATTTCAGCCAGATTGACCAACTTTAAGAGGTGGTTTGGACTGATCTGGCATTTTATGACATCCTCGCCACCTACACTCCCTGAACCTGTACTTTGGACTAGATATGCATTTCTGAAGGAACACACCACTAAAATTCATTCAAGTGGCGACTCCTGTGGGACACAATGTGGTTTACAGCCTTAAATCTGCCTTAACTGAGAAAATATCAGCCCATCCTGATACAGCCACCTGAGGCTGTATTTTCGCCTTCCTGGACCACATTTGACACAGATGACACCACTGGTACACCAGATGTAATCCTAAAACCTGTGCAGTCAGATTTAGTGAGTGGCAGGTGATATTTGGGCCAAGTTTCATGGTTACAGAGCAATATTTAGTACTGGTTTGGGCTGATTTACATCTATTTTGGACCATTTTAACAGCATTATTTGGGTTAAATATTTTCTGTTCAGACATGTAATGCTCCAAATTTGCCTAAAATATCCCCCTTTATTGTTAAAACAAGCAAGAAATTTAGTAGGGCCCTCAGACTGGCAATATTGTGATATACTCGACATTCCCCCTCATGAGGTGAGGTCAGGGGGCCCCCCACACCCCGGAAATGAAAATTCCTAATATGGCCCTCGAGTGGACCAGACCAATACAAATTCATTCTCTGATATAAACTGAGTTCCCTGTGAAAATTTCAGCCAGATTGACCAACTTTAAGAGGTGGTTTGGACTGATCTGGCATTTTATGACATCCTCGCCACCTACACTCCCTGAACCTGTACTTTGGACTAGATATGCATTTCTGAAGGAACACACCACTAAAATTCATTCAAGTGGCGACTCCTGTGGGACACAATGTGGTTTACAGCCTTAAATCTGCCTTAACTGAGAAAATATCAGCCCATCCTGATACAGCCACCTGAGGCTGTATTTTCGCCTTCCTGGACCACATTTGACACAGATGACACCACTGGTACACCAGATGTAATCCTAAAACCTGTGCAGTCAGATTTAGTGAGTGGCAGGTGATATTTGGGCCAAGTTTCATGGTTACAGAGCAATATTTAGTACTGGTTTGGGCTGATTTACATCTATTTTGGACCATTTTAACAGCATTATTTGGGTTAAATATTTTCTGTTCAGACATGTAATGCTCCAAATTTGCCTAAAATATCCCCCTTTATTGTTAAAACAAGCAAGAAATTTAGTAGGGCCCTCAGACTGGCAATATTGTGATATACTCGACATTCCCCCTCATGAGGTGAGGTCAGGGGGCCCCCCACACCCCGGAAATGAAAATTCCTAATATGGCCCTCGAGTGGACCAGACCAATACAAATTCATTCTCTGATATAAACTGAGTTCCCTGTGAAAATTTCAGCCAGATTGACCAACTTTAAGAGGTGGTTTGGACTGATCTGGCATTTTATGACATCCTCGCCACCTACACTCCCTGAACCTGTACTTTGGACTAGATATGCATTTCTGAAGGAACACACCACTAAAATTCATTCAAGTGGCGACTCCTGTGGGACACAATGTGGTTTACAGCCTTAAATCTGCCTTAACTGAGAAAATATCAGCCCATCCTGATACAGCCACCTGAGGCTGTATTTTCGCCTTCCTGGACCACATTTGACACAGATGACACCACTGGTACACCAGATGTAATCCTAAAACCTGTGCAGTCAGATTTAGTGAGTGGCAGGTGATATTTGGGCCAAGTTTCATGGTTACAGAGCAATATTTAGTACTGGTTTGGGCTGATTTACATCTATTTTGGACCATTTTAACAGCATTATTTGGGTTAAATATTTTCTGTTCAGACATGTAATGCTCCAAATTTGCCTAAAATATCCCCCTTTATTGTTAAAACAAGCAAGAAATTTAGTAGGGCCCTCAGACTGGCAATATTGTGATATACTCGACATTCCCCCTCATGAGGTGAGGTCAGGGGGCCCCCCACACCCCGGAAATGAAAATTCCTAATATGGCCCTCGAGTGGACCAGACCAATACAAATTCATTCTCTGATATAAACTGAGTTCCCTGTGAAAATTTCAGCCAGATTGACCAACTTTAAGAGGTGGTTTGGACTGATCTGGCATTTTATGACATCCTCGCCACCTACACTCCCTGAACCTGTACTTTGGACTAGATATGCATTTCTGAAGGAACACACCACTAAAATTCATTCAAGTGGCGACTCCTGTGGGACACAATGTGGTTTACAGCCTTAAATCTGCCTTAACTGAGAAAATATCAGCCCATCCTGATACAGCCACCTGAGGCTGTATTTTCGCCTTCCTGGACCACATTTGACACAGATGACACCACTGGTACACCAGATGTAATCCTAAAACCTGTGCAGTCAGATTTAGTGAGTGGCAGGTGATATTTGGGCCAAGTTTCATGGTTACAGAGCAATATTTAGTACTGGTTTGGGCTGATTTACATCTATTTTGGACCATTTTAACAGCATTATTTGGGTTAAATATTTTCTGTTCAGACATGTAATGCTCCAAATTTGCCTAAAATATCCCCCTTTATTGTTAAAACAAGCAAGAAATTTAGTAGGGCCCTCAGACTGGCAATATTGTGATATACTCGACATTCCCCCTCATGAGGTGAGGTCAGGGGGCCCCCCACACCCCGGAAATGAAAATTCCTAATATGGCCCTCGAGTGGACCAGACCAATACAAATTCATTCTCTGATATAAACTGAGTTCCCTGTGAAAATTTCAGCCAGATTGACCAACTTTAAGAGGTGGTTTGGACTGATCTGGCATTTTATGACATCCTCGCCACCTACACTCCCTGAACCTGTACTTTGGACTAGATATGCATTTCTGAAGGAACACACCACTAAAATTCATTCAAGTGGCGACTCCTGTGGGACACAATGTGGTTTACAGCCTTCAGTCCCCACCCCTCCCAAGACAAGCAAACAACAGACTGTGGAGCATGAGTTTATTATAGATACAATTTATATATATATATATATGTGAATATATGTAAATACATGTTTCTAATCTATAAGTATATACAGATGACAGTTATGTAAATACACTTACTAACTTTTCATATCACGAGTTTGTTACTAGTAGTGAATACAGAATACTGAATACAGTGAATATAAGTTTTAATACAGATGTAAATAAAGCATAACAGTTAACACAATGACTAGTTATATTATAATTATGTTAAATTTTTCACAGAGAGACCCCAGTAAATTTTACTGGGCCACCCACTTAGCAATGACCCCTGGCCGCCACCACAATCTCCCCAGGCTGTACTGCACCAGGGTAACCTGATAGACCCCCCCCTACCCTCAAGTCGGGGCTGGACGCCAGGTGATGGAGGTCAAAGGTCAAAGTCGAATTTGTTTCACCACTAGGAAGAGGGACATTACTAAGCATAAGTTACAACTGCCTACTGGAACTTACTGCCCACATAGAACTAAAATTGACATATAAGAGGATATAAAACTTTAAAACCGAATTAAAATGCCACGGATTCAGGGACAGGGAGGGTGGGAAACTTTTCATGTCCATGCCCTTGTCCTGTCAAGATAAAAGTGCCACCTCAAGCCTATTTTCCCTCCACAATACAAACTGACCAATCAGAGAGCTCGACACAATTATGCAGGGGCCCACCTCCCTCTCAGACTGGGCCCCCATCCCACTTTAGACTGGTACCCACACCCCTTATATTCAGTCCCATAATAGCTCCTCCTGGGAGGGGGGGACTGACAAACGTGGTGCCTTGACACCACTCCTGACAGTCCCCACCCCTCCCAAGACAAGCAAACAACAGACTGTGGAGCATGAGTTTATTATAGATACAATTTATATATATATATATATGTGAATATATGTAAATACATGTTTCTAATCTATAAGTATATACAGATGACAGTTATGTAAATACACTTACTAACTTTTCATATCACGAGTTTGTTACTAGTAGTGAATACAGAATACTGAATACAGTGAATATAAGTTTTAATACAGATGTAAATAAAGCATAACAGTTAACACAATGACTAGTTATATTATAATTATGTTAAATTTTTCACAGAGAGACCCCAGTAAATTTTACTGGGCCACCCACTTAGCAATGACCCCTGGCCGCCACCACAATCTCCCCAGGCTGTACTGCACCAGGGTAACCTGATAGACCCCCCCCTACCCTCAAGTCGGGGCTGGACGCCAGGTGATGGAGGTCAAAGGTCAAAGTCGAATTTGTTTCACCACTAGGAAGAGGGACATTACTAAGCATAAGTTACAACTGCCTCAAAAGCCCAACTAGAGGTAGTTATGCATTTATCAAGCGTCTAAAGGAAGCAGCAATTTCAGAACTACGATCCTCATTCTGCTGTATGTACGACCATACGCATTCGGAGGCCCATGAACCGTGGGACTTTATGTTTTGCAAAGGCACATGCGCATTGTAAGCACAGGTAGCCCCGGATCGTCTGAACGCGTGAAAAGTGAAATGATGAGGATCGAATCCCAATTTGACATTTAGTCGCGACAGGCCCTTCCTGACTCTAGATTCCGTAGCAACCCTGAAACCCAGGGGTGTTCTTACTTGAAACAGAGGCTGGTCCCTCTGTGGCTTATACACTGACAAGGCTCGTTTGAGAGCACGTACAGGACAGAGAATTGAGTGGTTTAATTTGGGTAAGACAATGATATGGATTTTATCACGAGTTTGCATGGTCTTAGACCACTTTATGGCCACTAACATTTTAGATTTCTTAAAAATTATATCAGCTGGGGTCAAATGTCTAGAAGGGTCAAACTGTGAATACGAATGTGGTGCGATATTAGATATTCTAAGGAAGCCAAAGAAAGCCATGAGAAAAATGGCCCTGAATGTGAGGTAAGATGGGAGAATTCTGCACGCTTGGATCAACTGTTTCAGAGTTTCCAATGACATGATGTTACGACGGACAGGACACAAAGGCCTGTTAATTTTGACAGATTTTACGAAATATCTGATGCTTGGGTGATCCCATAATGAGAAGTTCAAGGCCGACATAACAAAATGAGCTTTAAGAGCAGATATATTATTTGAAAGCATGTTTGCAGACACGTTGTTTTGTATTAAATATTCTAAATATGCCATGATATCTTGCAACACAATTTTCTTTAATTTTATTTTACTGCAGATACAGAAACCCACAAAGTTCCTAAACAAGAGCTGATAGCATCTCCTTGTCTTGGGTCTGAATGCCATTTCCACTCTGTTAGATGCCTTGACTGTGAGGGACTTAAGAACGCCTCTACCTGAAACAAAGTGTAGAATCTGTAACATGTTAAATATCATTATCCATACACAACACATCATTTGGTATTGGTACCCATATATGGCTGGGGACCTGTGAATTCAAGAGAACTTGCTGGGCAGCCGTGTTCTGCCACCTAGACAGTAAATCAGCCACATCATTTTTGCAACCAGGTATGTGCGAGTATGTGACATCTATGTCCCACTGCGCGGCGACCATCCAAACGTTACGCGCACATGCACCCAGAAAAGGGTCTCTTGTTTTGCCTGAGGTGAGAACCTGGACTGCAGCCAAGTTGTCACACTTGATGTGTACCGTTTTTCTGTGCCAATACGCAGCAAACAAACGCACCGCGACCAGTATGTTCAAAGTTTCCAACTGAGTGATTGCTAAATTCATGTAATTCTTGCGTATGGGGACATGGTACACCAAATTCCCCCATCTGCCCCCAAAACCTGTGAGGCACGCGTCCAATTCAATAGTGGCGGCTACCACTTTGTGATCAAAGTATGAGATGCCATTGTACCTATCCACAAATTTCACAAACCAGCGAACGTCACGCATGAATTCCACATTGAGAGTTATGGAACGCTTGCCATAGTTCTGCCTGAGGACATCTAACATACGATTCACAAAAATACGCGCTGGCTTGACGCACTTATGTATGTAGAGCAAGTTCCCCAACAGGCTTTGAAGTTGCTGCTTTGAAGCGAAACGTTTGCTCTGCCATTCATGGATCATGTGTCTTACGCGTTGCATCTTGTTCTCTGGGATTGATATTGTTTTGGCCACTGTGTCAATTTCTATGCCCAAGCAAGTAACTTTCGTGCAGGGAGCTACCAATTTGTGCGCACTGATGTCTAGACCCAGACGCGAGAGAAGGTGACGCAAGTGACCAAACGACGCCCGGGCAGCGTTTGGGGTCCCAAAGCCAACAAAGTCGTCCACGTAATTTATGACGTCATATCCGTCACGACGCATAATGAAACGCACCGCGTCGCTGAGGCGTTGGAAAATCTGCGTCCCGTGTCTGGTCCCAAACGGAAGACAGGTGTCGTAGAACGTGACGTCACGCCATTTTAGACCCAGCAAGTCGTAGTCAAACGGATCCAGCTTAACGTGCCTGAACGCGCGACTTACATCTACTTTGTACAAATGCGCCCCAGTGCCCACGCCTTTGAGTGCGTTCGTGATGTCATCGACTGTTGGAAAAGTCAAAATGAAATTTGAAGCCAAGTACGAGTTCTTGTCCACACCCAAATTGACCGAGGCATCTGAAGGCCATGACAAATCAATTATGACACGACGTTTGTCAGAATCACTCTTTTCCCTGGTCATAAATGGGGAGAAGTGACAATTGTTAATAGGAGTGGATTCGAATGGACCCACAATGGCCCCATGACTAATTTCCTCTTTCAGATATGCATCTACATGCTCTGGAAATTGTAAAGCCGAATTGTGGTTTTTATCTTCCCAACGCAAGGGTGAGTCCCTATTGAAGTCCAGGGGGAAACCGAATTTTATTAGCTGAACGAGTTGTGTGTCCCAGTAATCTACTAGATTGGACTCCCATTCCTTGACATTCAATTGCGTTCGTAGAGGGATTCTCATGCCCAGGAAGTTATACGTGCCACTCTGTTTGATTATTCTGTGCAAGTCACACGGGTCCCCCATGTATTCATTCAAAGTGTGATCATTACTCGTTGCAATAAAATCCGACAATGGAATAAAGCCGAAATCGAATTTACTTTGTTGCTTCCATTTGTTGAAATTCTCACACTCTGCCTCAGCTTGACGACGAGCCGTGAGAGTTAATTGTTTGGCTGAATACGTGTTAGCAAACTTGTCAGAATCAAAGCCGTTTATGTCAAACAATGGAATTTTGTAATCATTCACCCCGAACGCATCCATTGATGTGGCACCCGACTGCGTTTGTCCACATTGGGTGTTATCTAACACCTCATTGTTGTCGGGCGACACCTTGTCACTTGCTGGATTCATTTCTTTTGTGTTACCACTAAGCTCGCCATTGTGTGCGATTTCACTTGTCAGACTAATTACCCCCCGACCCCTGGGTGGATTGTTTGGGTTTTCTGTTTCAATAGGGGCATTGACCAAAGCTTTGTCACCAACGGCTGTACAATGGCCTGTTGTTTTACTGGCTTTGTGTTTGACACTTGCCCCCATTTTATTCAACACCTTGACTTTATTAGCTTTTGCTAACATAGCATTTACGTTTCTATGACACAGGTTTGAATTCACAAACACCCTAGATCTGACAGGGGAAATATTTCTGTTACATTTCATTTTGACTTTGTCAATTTTATTTTCACCACTAAAAACAGGGTTTGTCTGTTTATTTTTAAAACACTGTACAACTGTGCTACTGACCTTAATTCTGCCACCCACTTGCTTTACAAATGGGCAGCCATCTGCCCGTTTTTTGAACCAACTTTTTTGAGGGTGCACTCTTTCTCAGGGTGATTAAGCTGCTTACCTTGTGATAGACAATACGCACAAATATGACGATGCATCCTTCCTGCAAACTCATGGTCCTTCTCAAAGTTACAGGAACTATTTTGGTAAAATTTACAGAACCACGGTTTCTTTTCTGTATTTTTGGTAACCCAGCTTTGTTTACTGCTGGTTTGATGTTTTTGCGCATACGCTCGCCTTACTCTGTCAATTCTGGAAGTGTCTGACCATGTTAACTTCCCCCTCTCCATCTCACAGAGTAAGACGGCGTGACTGGCTTTGGCACTTTGCCACGAAAAATCGGCTGCATCCTCCATAATATCCCCTAGGTAATGCAACATGTGTTCCCTATACTCTAAGTTTTGCTCATCCAGCATGTTTTTAACAAAACCTTGTACGAACTGTGGCATTGAGATTTGGTCGTATGTGAGACGTTGCCTATTGTGACCTCCCAGTATATGTTCGTGAGGCCAAGCGACTTTCTGTTGCACGACTACGTCAACCGCCCCCCCACGTTTCGATTTAAGTTTACTAGAATTTTCAATACCTTCAACTTGCTGCTTCCCCAATTTGGCTATGCTTCTGTCAATTTGTTTCTGAATAATTTTCGAGGTTCTAATCTGAGCTAAGTCTGGTAAACTAACATCATCATCAGAGGTGTCACCACTGGTTACATTGTCACTTGACACATTTACACAACAGTCTTTTTTACAATTTCTTTTACATGTGCTAGTAACAGTACTTAACTTAGTTTTTTGTCCTTTGGATCCACATTTCTTCTTGTGACCTTGCTTGTCGCCCATCTGTGACTCCACGACCTGTAGCCTCGAATTCATCTTCTGCAACTGGTCCAGTATTTGCCTCTGCATGTCACGTTGGCCACCCTCATCCGTCGAGTCTCCAGCATCAGAATCTGTGTCAGCACTACGTGCAGCCTCAGATTTCTTGCTACTGCGAGTGGTCTTGCCTGCTGCAGACACGTTCTTTTGCTTGACTACATAACTCGACAGAGAGTCCCGATCTTCATTTTCTGACGAACTCATGTGATCCACAACATCCACGACTTTCAGTTCTTCTACTTTCTTCTTAGCTGCTGCACAGTTCTTACCCGTGGGTGGGTAATGTTTCTGTTCGCATGCCCAGCATCGAACCTTATTTTTTCCCATATTTATTGTTATTTTTCACTGAAAACACATACGCATGGGCCCTAAGAAGCCGTCCAAACGCAACCACAGTCTAAATTTGGCTATGCTTTACACAAGGTTGAAAATATATAGGGTAGACCGTCCCTCTTGCTTAGCCAAAAAGAGCCTGAGGTTGTCACGACGACCACTATCACGGCCAGTCCTTCAGCATGTACCAGCAACACAGTACTTCACACACATTCTAAAATGTCAATAATACACTAAATGACCGTCCATGAAGACAATACAGGTAAAATCCACTAAAAACACTTTCCATAAACGTCAATCAGGACAAGAACCAATTCACTTATTAAACTTTTCATGTCCATGCCCTTGTCCTGTCAAGATAAAAGTGCCACCTCAAGCCTATTTTCCCTCCACAATACAAACTGACCAATCAGAGAGCTCGACACAATTATGCAGGGGCCCACCTCCCTCTCAGACTGGGCCCCCATCCCACTTTAGACTGGTACCCACACCCCTTATATTCAGTCCCATAATAGCTCCTCCTGGGAGGGGGGGACTGACAAACGTGGTGCCTTGACACCACTCCTGAAAATCTGCCTTAACTGAGAAAATATCAGCCCATCCTGATACAGCCACCTGAGGCTGTATTTTCGCCTTCCTGGACCACATTTGACACAGATGACACCACTGGTACACCAGATGTAATCCTAAAACCTGTGCAGTCAGATTTAGTGAGTGGCAGGTGATATTTGGGCCAAGTTTCATGGTTACAGAGCAATATTTAGTACTGGTTTGGGCTGATTTACATCTATTTTGGACCATTTTAACAGCATTATTTGGGTTAAATATTTTCTGTTCAGACATGTAATGCTCCAAATTTGCCTAAAATATCCCCCTTTATTGTTAAAACAAGCAAGAAATTTAGTAGGGCCCTCAGACTGGCAATATTGTGATATACTCGACATTCCCCCTCATGAGGTGAGGTCAGGGGGCCCCCCACACCCCGGAAATGAAAATTCCTAATATGGCCCTCGAGTGGACCAGACCAATACAAATTCATTCTCTGATATAAACTGAGTTCCCTGTGAAAATTTCAGCCAGATTGACCAACTTTAAGAGGTGGTTTGGACTGATCTGGCATTTTATGACATCCTCGCCACCTACACTCCCTGAACCTGTACTTTGGACTAGATATGCATTTCTGAAGGAACACACCACTAAAATTCATTCAAGTGGCGACTCCTGTGGGACACAATGTGGTTTACAGCCTTAAATCTGCCTTAACTGAGAAAATATCAGCCCATCCTGATACAGCCACCTGAGGCTGTATTTTCGCCTTCCTGGACCACATTTGACACAGATGACACCACTGGTACACCAGATGTAATCCTAAAACCTGTGCAGTCAGATTTAGTGAGTGGCAGGTGATATTTGGGCCAAGTTTCATGGTTACAGAGCAATATTTAGTACTGGTTTGGGCTGATTTACATCTATTTTGGACCATTTTAACAGCATTATTTGGGTTAAATATTTTCTGTTCAGACATGTAATGCTCCAAATTTGCCTAAAATATCCCCCTTTATTGTTAAAACAAGCAAGAAATTTAGTAGGGCCCTCAGACTGGCAATATTGTGATATACTCGACATTCCCCCTCATGAGGTGAGGTCAGGGGGCCCCCCACACCCCGGAAATGAAAATTCCTAATATGGCCCTCGAGTGGACCAGACCAATACAAATTCATTCTCTGATATAAACTGAGTTCCCTGTGAAAATTTCAGCCAGATTGACCAACTTTAAGAGGTGGTTTGGACTGATCTGGCATTTTATGACATCCTCGCCACCTACACTCCCTGAACCTGTACTTTGGACTAGATATGCATTTCTGAAGGAACACACCACTAAAATTCATTCAAGTGGCGACTCCTGTGGGACACAATGTGGTTTACAGCCTTAAATCTGCCTTAACTGAGAAAATATCAGCCCATCCTGATACAGCCACCTGAGGCTGTATTTTCGCCTTCCTGGACCACATTTGACACAGATGACACCACTGGTACACCAGATGTAATCCTAAAACCTGTGCAGTCAGATTTAGTGAGTGGCAGGTGATATTTGGGCCAAGTTTCATGGTTACAGAGCAATATTTAGTACTGGTTTGGGCTGATTTACATCTATTTTGGACCATTTTAACAGCATTATTTGGGTTAAATATTTTCTGTTCAGACATGTAATGCTCCAAATTTGCCTAAAATATCCCCCTTTATTGTTAAAACAAGCAAGAAATTTAGTAGGGCCCTCAGACTGGCAATATTGTGATATACTCGACATTCCCCCTCATGAGGTGAGGTCAGGGGGCCCCCCACACCCCGGAAATGAAAATTCCTAATATGGCCCTCGAGTGGACCAGACCAATACAAATTCATTCTCTGATATAAACTGAGTTCCCTGTGAAAATTTCAGCCAGATTGACCAACTTTAAGAGGTGGTTTGGACTGATCTGGCATTTTATGACATCCTCGCCACCTACACTCCCTGAACCTGTACTTTGGACTAGATATGCATTTCTGAAGGAACACACCACTAAAATTCATTCAAGTGGCGACTCCTGTGGGACACAATGTGGTTTACAGCCTTAAATCTGCCTTAACTGAGAAAATATCAGCCCATCCTGATACAGCCACCTGAGGCTGTATTTTCGCCTTCCTGGACCACATTTGACACAGATGACACCACTGGTACACCAGATGTAATCCTAAAACCTGTGCAGTCAGATTTAGTGAGTGGCAGGTGATATTTGGGCCAAGTTTCATGGTTACAGAGCAATATTTAGTACTGGTTTGGGCTGATTTACATCTATTTTGGACCATTTTAACAGCATTATTTGGGTTAAATATTTTCTGTTCAGACATGTAATGCTCCAAATTTGCCTAAAATATCCCCCTTTATTGTTAAAACAAGCAAGAAATTTAGTAGGGCCCTCAGACTGGCAATATTGTGATATACTCGACATTCCCCCTCATGAGGTGAGGTCAGGGGGCCCCCCACACCCCGGAAATGAAAATTCCTAATATGGCCCTCGAGTGGACCAGACCAATACAAATTCATTCTCTGATATAAACTGAGTTCCCTGTGAAAATTTCAGCCAGATTGACCAACTTTAAGAGGTGGTTTGGACTGATCTGGCATTTTATGACATCCTCGCCACCTACACTCCCTGAACCTGTACTTTGGACTAGATATGCATTTCTGAAGGAACACACCACTAAAATTCATTCAAGTGGCGACTCCTGTGGGACACAATGTGGTTTACAGCCTTAAATCTGCCTTAACTGAGAAAATATCAGCCCATCCTGATACAGCCACCTGAGGCTGTATTTTCGCCTTCCTGGACCACATTTGACACAGATGACACCACTGGTACACCAGATGTAATCCTAAAACCTGTGCAGTCAGATTTAGTGAGTGGCAGGTGATATTTGGGCCAAGTTTCATGGTTACAGAGCAATATTTAGTACTGGTTTGGGCTGATTTACATCTATTTTGGACCATTTTAACAGCATTATTTGGGTTAAATATTTTCTGTTCAGACATGTAATGCTCCAAATTTGCCTAAAATATCCCCCTTTATTGTTAAAACAAGCAAGAAATTTAGTAGGGCCCTCAGACTGGCAATATTGTGATATACTCGACATTCCCCCTCATGAGGTGAGGTCAGGGGGCCCCCCACACCCCGGAAATGAAAATTCCTAATATGGCCCTCGAGTGGACCAGACCAATACAAATTCATTCTCTGATATAAACTGAGTTCCCTGTGAAAATTTCAGCCAGATTGACCAACTTTAAGAGGTGGTTTGGACTGATCTGGCATTTTATGACATCCTCGCCACCTACACTCCCTGAACCTGTACTTTGGACTAGATATGCATTTCTGAAGGAACACACCACTAAAATTCATTCAAGTGGCGACTCCTGTGGGACAAATGTGGTTTACAGCCTTAAATCTGCCTTAACTGAGAAAATATCAGCCCATCCTGATACAGCCACCTGAGGCTGTATTTTCGCCTTCCTGGACCACATTTGACACAGATGACACCACTGGTACACCAGATGTAATCCTAAAACCTGTGCAGTCAGATTTAGTGAGTGGCAGGTGATATTTGGGCCAAGTTTCATGGTTACAGAGCAATATTTAGTACTGGTTTGGGCTGATTTACATCTATTTTGGACCATTTTAACAGCATTATTTGGGTTAAATATTTTCTGTTCAGACATGTAATGCTCCAAATTTGCCTAAAATATCCCCCTTTATTGTTAAAACAAGCAAGAAATTTAGTAGGGCCCTCAGACTGGCAATATTGTGATATACTCGACATTCCCCCTCATGAGGTGAGGTCAGGGGGCCCCCCACACCCCGGAAATGAAAATTCCTAATATGGCCCTCGAGTGGACCAGACCAATACAAATTCATTCTCTGATATAAACTGAGTTCCCTGTGAAAATTTCAGCCAGATTGACCAACTTTAAGAGGTGGTTTGGACTGATCTGGCATTTTATGACATCCTCGCCACCTACACTCCCTGAACCTGTACTTTGGACTAGATATGCATTTCTGAAGGAACACACCACTAAAATTCATTCAAGTGGCGACTCCTGTGGGACACAATGTGGTTTACAGCCTTAAATCTGCCTTAACTGAGAAAATATCAGCCCATCCTGATACAGCCACCTGAGGCTGTATTTTCGCCTTCCTGGACCACATTTGACACAGATGACACCACTGGTACACCAGATGTAATCCTAAAACCTGTGCAGTCAGATTTAGTGAGTGGCAGGTGATATTTGGGCCAAGTTTCATGGTTACAGAGCAATATTTAGTACTGGTTTGGGCTGATTTACATCTATTTTGGACCATTTTAACAGCATTATTTGGGTTAAATATTTTCTGTTCAGACATGTAATGCTCCAAATTTGCCTAAAATATCCCCCTTTATTGTTAAAACAAGCAAGAAATTTAGTAGGGCCCTCAGACTGGCAATATTGTGATATACTCGACATTCCCCCTCATGAGGTGAGGTCAGGGGGCCCCCCACACCCCGGAAATGAAAATTCCTAATATGGCCCTCGAGTGGACCAGACCAATACAAATTCATTCTCTGATATAAACTGAGTTCCCTGTGAAAATTTCAGCCAGATTGACCAACTTTAAGAGGTGGTTTGGACTGATCTGGCATTTTATGACATCCTCGCCACCTACACTCCCTGAACCTGTACTTTGGACTAGATATGCATTTCTGAAGGAACACACCACTAAAATTCATTCAAGTGGCGACTCCTGTGGGACACAATGTGGTTTACAGCCTTAAATCTGCCTTAACTGAGAAAATATCAGCCCATCCTGATACAGCCACCTGAGGCTGTATTTTCGCCTTCCTGGACCACATTTGACACAGATGACACCACTGGTACACCAGATGTAATCCTAAAACCTGTGCAGTCAGATTTAGTGAGTGGCAGGTGATATTTGGGCCAAGTTTCATGGTTACAGAGCAATATTTAGTACTGGTTTGGGCTGATTTACATCTATTTTGGACCATTTTAACAGCATTATTTGGGTTAAATATTTTCTGTTCAGACATGTAATGCTCCAAATTTGCCTAAAATATCCCCCTTTATTGTTAAAACAAGCAAGAAATTTAGTAGGGCCCTCAGACTGGCAATATTGTGATATACTCGACATTCCCCCTCATGAGGTGAGGTCAGGGGGCCCCCCACACCCCGGAAATGAAAATTCCTAATATGGCCCTCGAGTGGACCAGACCAATACAAATTCATTCTCTGATATAAACTGAGTTCCCTGTGAAAATTTCAGCCAGATTGACCAACTTTAAGAGGTGGTTTGGACTGATCTGGCATTTTATGACATCCTCGCCACCTACACTCCCTGAACCTGTACTTTGGACTAGATATGCATTTCTGAAGGAACACACCACTAAAATTCATTCAAGTGGCGACTCCTGTGGGACACAATGTGGTTTACAGCCTTAAATCTGCCTTAACTGAGAAAATATCAGCCCATCCTGATACAGCCACCTGAGGCTGTATTTTCGCCTTCCTGGACCACATTTGACACAGATGACACCACTGGTACACCAGATGTAATCCTAAAACCTGTGCAGTCAGATTTAGTGAGTGGCAGGTGATATTTGGGCCAAGTTTCATGGTTACAGAGCAATATTTAGTACTGGTTTGGGCTGATTTACATCTATTTTGGACCATTTTAACAGCATTATTTGGGTTAAATATTTTCTGTTCAGACATGTAATGCTCCAAATTTGCCTAAAATATCCCCCTTTATTGTTAAAACAAGCAAGAAATTTAGTAGGGCCCTCAGACTGGCAATATTGTGATATACTCGACATTCCCCCTCATGAGGTGAGGTCAGGGGGCCCCCCACACCCCGGAAATGAAAATTCCTAATATGGCCCTCGAGTGGACCAGACCAATACAAATTCATTCTCTGATATAAACTGAGTTCCCTGTGAAAATTTCAGCCAGATTGACCAACTTTAAGAGGTGGTTTGGACTGATCTGGCATTTTATGACATCCTCGCCACCTACACTCCCTGAACCTGTACTTTGGACTAGATATGCATTTCTGAAGGAACACACCACTAAAATTCATTCAAGTGGCGACTCCTGTGGGACACAATGTGGTTTACAGCCTTAAATCTGCCTTAACTGAGAAAATATCAGCCCATCCTGATACAGCCACCTGAGGCTGTATTTTCGCCTTCCTGGACCACATTTGACACAGATGACACCACTGGTACACCAGATGTAATCCTAAAACCTGTGCAGTCAGATTTAGTGAGTGGCAGGTGATATTTGGGCCAAGTTTCATGGTTACAGAGCAATATTTAGTACTGGTTTGGGCTGATTTACATCTATTTTGGACCATTTTAACAGCATTATTTGGGTTAAATATTTTCTGTTCAGACATGTAATGCTCCAAATTTGCCTAAAATATCCCCCTTTATTGTTAAAACAAGCAAGAAATTTAGTAGGGCCCTCAGACTGGCAATATTGTGATATACTCGACATTCCCCCTCATGAGGTGAGGTCAGGGGGCCCCCCACACCCCGGAAATGAAAATTCCTAATATGGCCCTCGAGTGGACCAGACCGATACAAATTCATTCTCTGATATAAACTGAGTTCCCTGTGAAAATTTCAGCCAGATTGACCAACTTTAAGAGGTGGTTTGGACTGATCTGGCATTTTATGACATCCTCGCCACCTACACTCCCTGAACCTGTACTTTGGACTAGATATGCATTTCTGAAGGAACACACCACTAAAATTCATTCAAGTGGCGACTCCTGTGGGACACAATGTGGTTTACAGCCTTAAATCTGCCTTAACTGAGAAAATATCAGCCCATCCTGATACAGCCACCTGAGGCTGTATTTTCGCCTTCCTGGACCACATTTGACACAGATGACACCACTGGTACACCAGATGTAATCCTAAAACCTGTGCAGTCAGATTTAGTGAGTGGCAGGTGATATTTGGGCCAAGTTTCATGGTTACAGAGCAATATTTAGTACTGGTTTGGGCTGATTTACATCTATTTTGGACCATTTTAACAGCATTATTTGGGTTAAATATTTTCTGTTCAGACATGTAATGCTCCAAATTTGCCTAAAATATCCCCCTTTATTGTTAAAACAAGCAAGAAATTTAGTAGGGCCCTCAGACTGGCAATATTGTGATATACTCGACATTCCCCCTCATGAGGTGAGGTCAGGGGGCCCCCCACACCCCGGAAATGAAAATTCCTAATATGGCCCTCGAGTGGACCAGACCGATACAAATTCATTCTCTGATATAAACTGAGTTCCCTGTGAAAATTTCAGCCAGATTGACCAACTTTAAGAGGTGGTTTGGACTGATCTGGCATTTTATGACATCCTCGCCACCTACACTCCCTGAACCTGTACTTTGGACTAGATATGCATTTCTGAAGGAACACACCACTAAAATTCATTCAAGTGGCGACTCCTGTGGGACACAATGTGGTTTACAGCCTTAAATCTGCCTTAACTGAGAAAATATCAGCCCATCCTGATACAGCCACCTGAGGCTGTATTTTCGCCTTCCTGGACCACATTTGACACAGATGACACCACTGGTACACCAGATGTAATCCTAAAACCTGTGCAGTCAGATTTAGTGAGTGGCAGGTGATATTTGGGCCAAGTTTCATGGTTACAGAGCAATATTTAGTACTGGTTTGGGCTGATTTACATCTATTTTGGACCATTTTAACAGCATTATTTGGGTTAAATATTTTCTGTTCAGACATGTAATGCTCCAAATTTGCCTAAAATATCCCCCTTTATTGTTAAAACAAGCAAGAAATTTAGTAGGGCCCTCAGACTGGCAATATTGTGATATACTCGACATTCCCCCTCATGAGGTGAGGTCAGGGGGCCCCCCACACCCCGGAAATGAAAATTCCTAATATGGCCCTCGAGTGGACCAGACCGATACAAATTCATTCTCTGATATAAACTGAGTTCCCTGTGAAAATTTCAGCCAGATTGACCAACTTTAAGAGGTGGTTTGGACTGATCTGGCATTTTATGACATCCTCGCCACCTACACTCCCTGAACCTGTACTTTGGACTAGATATGCATTTCTGAAGGAACACACCACTAAAATTCATTCAAGTGGCGACTCCTGTGGGACACAATGTGGTTTACAGCCTTAAATCTGCCTTAACTGAGAAAATATCAGCCCATCCTGATACAGCCACCTGAGGCTGTATTTTCGCCTTCCTGGACCACATTTGACACAGATGACACCACTGGTACACCAGATGTAATCCTAAAACCTGTGCAGTCAGATTTAGTGAGTGGCAGGTGATATTTGGGCCAAGTTTCATGGTTACAGAGCAATATTTAGTACTGGTTTGGGCTGATTTACATCTATTTTGGACCATTTTAACAGCATTATTTGGGTTAAATATTTTCTGTTCAGACATGTAATGCTCCAAATTTGCCTAAAATATCCCCCTTTATTGTTAAAACAAGCAAGAAATTTAGTAGGGCCCTCAGACTGGCAATATTGTGATATACTCGACATTCCCCCTCATGAGGTGAGGTCAGGGGGCCCCCCACACCCCGGAAATGAAAATTCCTAATATGGCCCTCGAGTGGACCAGACCGATACAAATTCATTCTCTGATATAAACTGAGTTCCCTGTGAAAATTTCAGCCAGATTGACCAACTTTAAGAGGTGGTTTGGACTGATCTGGCATTTTATGACATCCTCGCCACCTACACTCCCTGAACCTGTACTTTGGACTAGATATGCATTTCTGAAGGAACACACCACTAAAATTCATTCAAGTGGCGACTCCTGTGGGACACAATGTGGTTTACAGCCTTAAATCTGCCTTAACTGAGAAAATATCAGCCCATCCTGATACAGCCACCTGAGGCTGTATTTTCGCCTTCCTGGACCACATTTGACACAGATGACACCACTGGTACACCAGATGTAATCCTAAAACCTGTGCAGTCAGATTTAGTGAGTGGCAGGTGATATTTGGGCCAAGTTTCATGGTTACAGAGCAATATTTAGTACTGGTTTGGGCTGATTTACATCTATTTTGGACCATTTTAACAGCATTATTTGGGTTAAATATTTTCTGTTCAGACATGTAATGCTCCAAATTTGCCTAAAATATCCCCCTTTATTGTTAAAACAAGCAAGAAATTTAGTAGGGCCCTCAGACTGGCAATATTGTGATATACTCGACATTCCCCCTCATGAGGTGAGGTCAGGGGGCCCCCCACACCCCGGAAATGAAAATTCCTAATATGGCCCTCGAGTGGACCAGACCGATACAAATTCATTCTCTGATATAAACTGAGTTCCCTGTGAAAATTTCAGCCAGATTGACCAACTTTAAGAGGTGGTTTGGACTGATCTGGCATTTTATGACATCCTCGCCACCTACACTCCCTGAACCTGTACTTTGGACTAGATATGCATTTCTGAAGGAACACACCACTAAAATTCATTCAAGTGGCGACTCCTGTGGGACACAATGTGGTTTACAGCCTTAAATCTGCCTTAACTGAGAAAATATCAGCCCATCCTGATACAGCCACCTGAGGCTGTATTTTCGCCTTCCTGGACCACATTTGACACAGATGACACCACTGGTACACCAGATGTAATCCTAAAACCTGTGCAGTCAGATTTAGTGAGTGGCAGGTGATATTTGGGCCAAGTTTCATGGTTACAGAGCAATATTTAGTACTGGTTTGGGCTGATTTACATCTATTTTGGACCATTTTAACAGCATTATTTGGGTTAAATATTTTCTGTTCAGACATGTAATGCTCCAAATTTGCCTAAAATATCCCCCTTTATTGTTAAAACAAGCAAGAAATTTAGTAGGGCCCTCAGACTGGCAATATTGTGATATACTCGACATTCCCCCTCATGAGGTGAGGTCAGGGGGCCCCCCACACCCCGGAAATGAAAATTCCTAATATGGCCCTCGAGTGGACCAGACCGATACAAATTCATTCTCTGATATAAACTGAGTTCCCTGTGAAAATTTCAGCCAGATTGACCAACTTTAAGAGGTGGTTTGGACTGATCTGGCATTTTATGACATCCTCGCCACCTACACTCCCTGAACCTGTACTTTGGACTAGATATGCATTTCTGAAGGAACACACCACTAAAATTCATTCAAGTGGCGACTCCTGTGGGACACAATGTGGTTTACAGCCTTAAATCTGCCTTAACTGAGAAAATATCAGCCCATCCTGATACAGCCACCTGAGGCTGTATTTTCGCCTTCCTGGACCACATTTGACACAGATGACACCACTGGTACACCAGATGTAATCCTAAAACCTGTGCAGTCAGATTTAGTGAGTGGCAGGTGATATTTGGGCCAAGTTTCATGGTTACAGAGCAATATTTAGTACTGGTTTGGGCTGATTTACATCTATTTTGGACCATTTTAACAGCATTATTTGGGTTAAATATTTTCTGTTCAGACATGTAATGCTCCAAATTTGCCTAAAATATCCCCCTTTATTGTTAAAACAAGCAAGAAATTTAGTAGGGCCCTCAGACTGGCAATATTGTGATATACTCGACATTCCCCCTCATGAGGTGAGGTCAGGGGGCCCCCCACACCCCGGAAATGAAAATTCCTAATATGGCCCTCGAGTGGACCAGACCAATACAAATTCATTCTCTGATATAAACTGAGTTCCCTGTGAAAATTTCAGCCAGATTGACCAACTTTAAGAGGTGGTTTGGACTGATCTGGCATTTTATGACATCCTCGCCACCTACACTCCCTGAACCTGTACTTTGGACTAGATATGCATTTCTGAAGGAACACACCACTAAAATTCATTCAAGTGGCGACTCCTGTGGGACACAATGTGGTTTACAGCCTTAAATCTGCCTTAACTGAGAAAATATCAGCCCATCCTGATACAGCCACCTGAGGCTGTATTTTCGCCTTCCTGGACCACATTTGACACAGATGACACCACTGGTACACCAGATGTAATCCTAAAACCTGTGCAGTCAGATTTAGTGAGTGGCAGGTGATATTTGGGCCAAGTTTCATGGTTACAGAGCAATATTTAGTACTGGTTTGGGCTGATTTACATCTATTTTGGACCATTTTAACAGCATTATTTGGGTTAAATATTTTCTGTTCAGACATGTAATGCTCCAAATTTGCCTAAAATATCCCCCTTTATTGTTAAAACAAGCAAGAAATTTAGTAGGGCCCTCAGACTGGCAATATTGTGATATACTCGACATTCCCCCTCATGAGGTGAGGTCAGGGGGCCCCCCACACCCCGGAAATGAAAATTCCTAATATGGCCCTCGAGTGGACCAGACCAATACAAATTCATTCTCTGATATAAACTGAGTTCCCTGTGAAAATTTCAGCCAGATTGACCAACTTTAAGAGGTGGTTTGGACTGATCTGGCATTTTATGACATCCTCGCCACCTACACTCCCTGAACCTGTACTTTGGACTAGATATGCATTTCTGAAGGAACACACCACTAAAATTCATTCAAGTGGCGACTCCTGTGGGACACAATGTGGTTTACAGCCTTAAATCTGCCTTAACTGAGAAAATATCAGCCCATCCTGATACAGCCACCTGAGGCTGTATTTTCGCCTTCCTGGACCACATTTGACACAGATGACACCACTGGTACACCAGATGTAATCCTAAAACCTGTGCAGTCAGATTTAGTGAGTGGCAGGTGATATTTGGGCCAAGTTTCATGGTTACAGAGCAATATTTAGTACTGGTTTGGGCTGATTTACATCTATTTTGGACCATTTTAACAGCATTATTTGGGTTAAATATTTTCTGTTCAGACATGTAATGCTCCAAATTTGCCTAAAATATCCCCCTTTATTGTTAAAACAAGCAAGAAATTTAGTAGGGCCCTCAGACTGGCAATATTGTGATATACTCGACATTCCCCCTCATGAGGTGAGGTCAGGGGGCCCCCCACACCCCGGAAATGAAAATTCCTAATATGGCCCTCGAGTGGACCAGACCAATACAAATTCATTCTCTGATATAAACTGAGTTCCCTGTGAAAATTTCAGCCAGATTGACCAACTTTAAGAGGTGGTTTGGACTGATCTGGCATTTTATGACATCCTCGCCACCTACACTCCCTGAACCTGTACTTTGGACTAGATATGCATTTCTGAAGGAACACACCACTAAAATTCATTCAAGTGGCGACTCCTGTGGGACACAATGTGGTTTACAGCCTTAAATCTGCCTTAACTGAGAAAATATCAGCCCATCCTGATACAGCCACCTGAGGCTGTATTTTCGCCTTCCTGGACCACATTTGACACAGATGACACCACTGGTACACCAGATGTAATCCTAAAACCTGTGCAGTCAGATTTAGTGAGTGGCAGGTGATATTTGGGCCAAGTTTCATGGTTACAGAGCAATATTTAGTACTGGTTTGGGCTGATTTACATCTATTTTGGACCATTTTAACAGCATTATTTGGGTTAAATATTTTCTGTTCAGACATGTAATGCTCCAAATTTGCCTAAAATATCCCCCTTTATTGTTAAAACAAGCAAGAAATTTAGTAGGGCCCTCAGACTGGCAATATTGTGATATACTCGACATTCCCCCTCATGAGGTGAGGTCAGGGGGCCCCCCACACCCCGGAAATGAAAATTCCTAATATGGCCCTCGAGTGGACCAGACCAATACAAATTCATTCTCTGATATAAACTGAGTTCCCTGTGAAAATTTCAGCCAGATTGACCAACTTTAAGAGGTGGTTTGGACTGATCTGGCATTTTATGACATCCTCGCCACCTACACTCCCTGAACCTGTACTTTGGACTAGATATGCATTTCTGAAGGAACACACCACTAAAATTCATTCAAGTGGCGACTCCTGTGGGACACAATGTGGTTTACAGCCTTAAATCTGCCTTAACTGAGAAAATATCAGCCCATCCTGATACAGCCACCTGAGGCTGTATTTTCGCCTTCCTGGACCACATTTGACACAGATGACACCACTGGTACACCAGATGTAATCCTAAAACCTGTGCAGTCAGATTTAGTGAGTGGCAGGTGATATTTGGGCCAAGTTTCATGGTTACAGAGCAATATTTAGTACTGGTTTGGGCTGATTTACATCTATTTTGGACCATTTTAACAGCATTATTTGGGTTAAATATTTTCTGTTCAGACATGTAATGCTCCAAATTTGCCTAAAATATCCCCCTTTATTGTTAAAACAAGCAAGAAATTTAGTAGGGCCCTCAGACTGGCAATATTGTGATATACTCGACATTCCCCCTCATGAGGTGAGGTCAGGGGGCCCCCCACACCCCGGAAATGAAAATTCCTAATATGGCCCTCGAGTGGACCAGACCAATACAAATTCATTCTCTGATATAAACTGAGTTCCCTGTGAAAATTTCAGCCAGATTGACCAACTTTAAGAGGTGGTTTGGACTGATCTGGCATTTTATGACATCCTCGCCACCTACACTCCCTGAACCTGTACTTTGGACTAGATATGCATTTCTGAAGGAACACACCACTAAAATTCATTCAAGTGGCGACTCCTGTGGGACACAATGTGGTTTACAGCCTTAAATCTGCCTTAACTGAGAAAATATCAGCCCATCCTGATACAGCCACCTGAGGCTGTATTTTCGCCTTCCTGGACCACATTTGACACAGATGACACCACTGGTACACCAGATGTAATCCTAAAACCTGTGCAGTCAGATTTAGTGAGTGGCAGGTGATATTTGGGCCAAGTTTCATGGTTACAGAGCAATATTTAGTACTGGTTTGGGCTGATTTACATCTATTTTGGACCATTTTAACAGCATTATTTGGGTTAAATATTTTCTGTTCAGACATGTAATGCTCCAAATTTGCCTAAAATATCCCCCTTTATTGTTAAAACAAGCAAGAAATTTAGTAGGGCCCTCAGACTGGCAATATTGTGATATACTCGACATTCCCCCTCATGAGGTGAGGTCAGGGGGCCCCCCACACCCCGGAAATGAAAATTCCTAATATGGCCCTCGAGTGGACCAGACCGATACAAATTCATTCTCTGATATAAACTGAGTTCCCTGTGAAAATTTCAGCCAGATTGACCAACTTTAAGAGGTGGTTTGGACTGATCTGGCATTTTATGACATCCTCGCCACCTACACTCCCTGAACCTGTACTTTGGACTAGATATGCATTTCTGAAGGAACACACCACTAAAATTCATTCAAGTGGCGACTCCTGTGGGACACAATGTGGTTTACAGCCTTAAATCTGCCTTAACTGAGAAAATATCAGCCCATCCTGATACAGCCACCTGAGGCTGTATTTTCGCCTTCCTGGACCACATTTGACACAGATGACACCACTGGTACACCAGATGTAATCCTAAAACCTGTGCAGTCAGATTTAGTGAGTGGCAGGTGATATTTGGGCCAAGTTTCATGGTTACAGAGCAATATTTAGTACTGGTTTGGGCTGATTTACATCTATTTTGGACCATTTTAACAGCATTATTTGGGTTAAATATTTTCTGTTCAGACATGTAATGCTCCAAATTTGCCTAAAATATCCCCCTTTATTGTTAAAACAAGCAAGAAATTTAGTAGGGCCCTCAGACTGGCAATATTGTGATATACTCGACATTCCCCCTCATGAGGTGAGGTCAGGGGGCCCCCCACACCCCGGAAATGAAAATTCCTAATATGGCCCTCGAGTGGACCAGACCGATACAAATTCATTCTCTGATATAAACTGAGTTCCCTGTGAAAATTTCAGCCAGATTGACCAACTTTAAGAGGTGGTTTGGACTGATCTGGCATTTTATGACATCCTCGCCACCTACACTCCCTGAACCTGTACTTTGGACTAGATATGCATTTCTGAAGGAACACACCACTAAAATTCATTCAAGTGGCGACTCCTGTGGGACACAATGTGGTTTACAGCCTTAAATCTGCCTTAACTGAGAAAATATCAGCCCATCCTGATACAGCCACCTGAGGCTGTATTTTCGCCTTCCTGGACCACATTTGACACAGATGACACCACTGGTACACCAGATGTAATCCTAAAACCTGTGCAGTCAGATTTAGTGAGTGGCAGGTGATATTTGGGCCAAGTTTCATGGTTACAGAGCAATATTTAGTACTGGTTTGGGCTGATTTACATCTATTTTGGACCATTTTAACAGCATTATTTGGGTTAAATATTTTCTGTTCAGACATGTAATGCTCCAAATTTGCCTAAAATATCCCCCTTTATTGTTAAAACAAGCAAGAAATTTAGTAGGGCCCTCAGACTGGCAATATTGTGATATACTCGACATTCCCCCTCATGAGGTGAGGTCAGGGGGCCCCCCACACCCCGGAAATGAAAATTCCTAATATGGCCCTCGAGTGGACCAGACCAATACAAATTCATTCTCTGATATAAACTGAGTTCCCTGTGAAAATTTCAGCCAGATTGACCAACTTTAAGAGGTGGTTTGGACTGATCTGGCATTTTATGACATCCTCGCCACCTACACTCCCTGAACCTGTACTTTGGACTAGATATGCATTTCTGAAGGAACACACCACTAAAATTCATTCAAGTGGCGACTCCTGTGGGACACAATGTGGTTTACAGCCTTAAATCTGCCTTAACTGAGAAAATATCAGCCCATCCTGATACAGCCACCTGAGGCTGTATTTTCGCCTTCCTGGACCACATTTGACACAGATGACACCACTGGTACACCAGATGTAATCCTAAAACCTGTGCAGTCAGATTTAGTGAGTGGCAGGTGATATTTGGGCCAAGTTTCATGGTTACAGAGCAATATTTAGTACTGGTTTGGGCTGATTTACATCTATTTTGGACCATTTTAACAGCATTATTTGGGTTAAATATTTTCTGTTCAGACATGTAATGCTCCAAATTTGCCTAAAATATCCCCCTTTATTGTTAAAACAAGCAAGAAATTTAGTAGGGCCCTCAGACTGGCAATATTGTGATATACTCGACATTCCCCCTCATGAGGTGAGGTCAGGGGGCCCCCCACACCCCGGAAATGAAAATTCCTAATATGGCCCTCGAGTGGACCAGACCAATACAAATTCATTCTCTGATATAAACTGAGTTCCCTGTGAAAATTTCAGCCAGATTGACCAACTTTAAGAGGTGGTTTGGACTGATCTGGCATTTTATGACATCCTCGCCACCTACACTCCCTGAACCTGTACTTTGGACTAGATATGCATTTCTGAAGGAACACACCACTAAAATTCATTCAAGTGGCGACTCCTGTGGGACACAATGTGGTTTACAGCCTTAAATCTGCCTTAACTGAGAAAATATCAGCCCATCCTGATACAGCCACCTGAGGCTGTATTTTCGCCTTCCTGGACCACATTTGACACAGATGACACCACTGGTACACCAGATGTAATCCTAAAACCTGTGCAGTCAGATTTAGTGAGTGGCAGGTGATATTTGGGCCAAGTTTCATGGTTACAGAGCAATATTTAGTACTGGTTTGGGCTGATTTACATCTATTTTGGACCATTTTAACAGCATTATTTGGGTTAAATATTTTCTGTTCAGACATGTAATGCTCCAAATTTGCCTAAAATATCCCCCTTTATTGTTAAAACAAGCAAGAAATTTAGTAGGGCCCTCAGACTGGCAATATTGTGATATACTCGACATTCCCCCTCATGAGGTGAGGTCAGGGGGCCCCCCACACCCCGGAAATGAAAATTCCTAATATGGCCCTCGAGTGGACCAGACCAATACAAATTCATTCTCTGATATAAACTGAGTTCCCTGTGAAAATTTCAGCCAGATTGACCAACTTTAAGAGGTGGTTTGGACTGATCTGGCATTTTATGACATCCTCGCCACCTACACTCCCTGAACCTGTACTTTGGACTAGATATGCATTTCTGAAGGAACACACCACTAAAATTCATTCAAGTGGCGACTCCTGTGGGACACAATGTGGTTTACAGCCTTAAATCTGCCTTAACTGAGAAAATATCAGCCCATCCTGATACAGCCACCTGAGGCTGTATTTTCGCCTTCCTGGACCACATTTGACACAGATGACACCACTGGTACACCAGATGTAATCCTAAAACCTGTGCAGTCAGATTTAGTGAGTGGCAGGTGATATTTGGGCCAAGTTTCATGGTTACAGAGCAATATTTAGTACTGGTTTGGGCTGATTTACATCTATTTTGGACCATTTTAACAGCATTATTTGGGTTAAATATTTTCTGTTCAGACATGTAATGCTCCAAATTTGCCTAAAATATCCCCCTTTATTGTTAAAACAAGCAAGAAATTTAGTAGGGCCCTCAGACTGGCAATATTGTGATATACTCGACATTCCCCCTCATGAGGTGAGGTCAGGGGGCCCCCCACACCCCGGAAATGAAAATTCCTAATATGGCCCTCGAGTGGACCAGACCAATACAAATTCATTCTCTGATATAAACTGAGTTCCCTGTGAAAATTTCAGCCAGATTGACCAACTTTAAGAGGTGGTTTGGACTGATCTGGCATTTTATGACATCCTCGCCACCTACACTCCCTGAACCTGTACTTTGGACTAGATATGCATTTCTGAAGGAACACACCACTAAAATTCATTCAAGTGGCGACTCCTGTGGGACACAATGTGGTTTACAGCCTTAAATCTGCCTTAACTGAGAAAATATCAGCCCATCCTGATACAGCCACCTGAGGCTGTATTTTCGCCTTCCTGGACCACATTTGACACAGATGACACCACTGGTACACCAGATGTAATCCTAAAACCTGTGCAGTCAGATTTAGTGAGTGGCAGGTGATATTTGGGCCAAGTTTCATGGTTACAGAGCAATATTTAGTACTGGTTTGGGCTGATTTACATCTATTTTGGACCATTTTAACAGCATTATTTGGGTTAAATATTTTCTGTTCAGACATGTAATGCTCCAAATTTGCCTAAAATATCCCCCTTTATTGTTAAAACAAGCAAGAAATTTAGTAGGGCCCTCAGACTGGCAATATTGTGATATACTCGACATTCCCCCTCATGAGGTGAGGTCAGGGGGCCCCCCACACCCCGGAAATGAAAATTCCTAATATGGCCCTCGAGTGGACCAGACCGATACAAATTCATTCTCTGATATAAACTGAGTTCCCTGTGAAAATTTCAGCCAGATTGACCAACTTTAAGAGGTGGTTTGGACTGATCTGGCATTTTATGACATCCTCGCCACCTACACTCCCTGAACCTGTACTTTGGACTAGATATGCATTTCTGAAGGAACACACCACTAAAATTCATTCAAGTGGCGACTCCTGTGGGACACAATGTGGTTTACAGCCTTAAATCTGCCTTAACTGAGAAAATATCAGCCCATCCTGATACAGCCACCTGAGGCTGTATTTTCGCCTTCCTGGACCACATTTGACACAGATGACACCACTGGTACACCAGATGTAATCCTAAAACCTGTGCAGTCAGATTTAGTGAGTGGCAGGTGATATTTGGGCCAAGTTTCATGGTTACAGAGCAATATTTAGTACTGGTTTGGGCTGATTTACATCTATTTTGGACCATTTTAACAGCATTATTTGGGTTAAATATTTTCTGTTCAGACATGTAATGCTCCAAATTTGCCTAAAATATCCCCCTTTATTGTTAAAACAAGCAAGAAATTTAGTAGGGCCCTCAGACTGGCAATATTGTGATATACTCGACATTCCCCCTCATGAGGTGAGGTCAGGGGGCCCCCCACACCCCGGAAATGAAAATTCCTAATATGGCCCTCGAGTGGACCAGACCAATACAAATTCATTCTCTGATATAAACTGAGTTCCCTGTGAAAATTTCAGCCAGATTGACCAACTTTAAGAGGTGGTTTGGACTGATCTGGCATTTTATGACATCCTCGCCACCTACACTCCCTGAACCTGTACTTTGGACTAGATATGCATTTCTGAAGGAACACACCACTAAAATTCATTCAAGTGGCGACTCCTGTGGGACACAATGTGGTTTACAGCCTTAAATCTGCCTTAACTGAGAAAATATCAGCCCATCCTGATACAGCCACCTGAGGCTGTATTTTCGCCTTCCTGGACCACATTTGACACAGATGACACCACTGGTACACCAGATGTAATCCTAAAACCTGTGCAGTCAGATTTAGTGAGTGGCAGGTGATATTTGGGCCAAGTTTCATGGTTACAGAGCAATATTTAGTACTGGTTTGGGCTGATTTACATCTATTTTGGACCATTTTAACAGCATTATTTGGGTTAAATATTTTCTGTTCAGACATGTAATGCTCCAAATTTGCCTAAAATATCCCCCTTTATTGTTAAAACAAGCAAGAAATTTAGTAGGGCCCTCAGACTGGCAATATTGTGATATACTCGACATTCCCCCTCATGAGGTGAGGTCAGGGGGCCCCCCACACCCCGGAAATGAAAATTCCTAATATGGCCCTCGAGTGGACCAGACCAATACAAATTCATTCTCTGATATAAACTGAGTTCCCTGTGAAAATTTCAGCCAGATTGACCAACTTTAAGAGGTGGTTTGGACTGATCTGGCATTTTATGACATCCTCGCCACCTACACTCCCTGAACCTGTACTTTGGACTAGATATGTATTTCTGAAGGAACACACCACTAAAATTCATTCAAGTGGCGACTCCTGTGGGACACAATGTGGTTTACAGCCTTAAATCTGCCTTAACTGAGAAAATATCAGCCCATCCTGATACAGCCACCTGAGGCTGTATTTTCGCCTTCCTGGACCACATTTGACACAGATGACACCACTGGTACACCAGATGTAATCCTAAAACCTGTGCAGTCAGATTTAGTGAGTGGCAGGTGATATTTGGGCCAAGTTTCATGGTTACAGAGCAATATTTAGTACTGGTTTGGGCTGATTTACATCTATTTTGGACCATTTTAACAGCATTATTTGGGTTAAATATTTTCTGTTCAGACATGTAATGCTCCAAATTTGCCTAAAATATCCCCCTTTATTGTTAAAACAAGCAAGAAATTTAGTAGGGCCCTCAGACTGGCAATATTGTGATATACTCGACATTCCCCCTCATGAGGTGAGGTCAGGGGGCCCCCCACACCCCGGAAATGAAAATTCCTAATATGGCCCTCGAGTGGACCAGACCAATACAAATTCATTCTCTGATATAAACTGAGTTCCCTGTGAAAATTTCAGCCAGATTGACCAACTTTAAGAGGTGGTTTGGACTGATCTGGCATTTTATGACATCCTCGCCACCTACACTCCCTGAACCTGTACTTTGGACTAGATATGCATTTCTGAAGGAACACACCACTAAAATTCATTCAAGTGGCGACTCCTGTGGGACACAATGTGGTTTACAGCCTTAAATCTGCCTTAACTGAGAAAATATCAGCCCATCCTGATACAGCCACCTGAGGCTGTATTTTCGCCTTCCTGGACCACATTTGACACAGATGACACCACTGGTACACCAGATGTAATCCTAAAACCTGTGCAGTCAGATTTAGTGAGTGGCAGGTGATATTTGGGCCAAGTTTCATGGTTACAGAGCAATATTTAGTACTGGTTTGGGCTGATTTACATCTATTTTGGACCATTTTAACAGCATTATTTGGGTTAAATATTTTCTGTTCAGACATGTAATGCTCCAAATTTGCCTAAAATATCCCCCTTTATTGTTAAAACAAGCAAGAAATTTAGTAGGGCCCTCAGACTGGCAATATTGTGATATACTCGACATTCCCCCTCATGAGGTGAGGTCAGGGGGCCCCCCACACCCCGGAAATGAAAATTCCTAATATGGCCCTCGAGTGGACCAGACCAATACAAATTCATTCTCTGATATAAACTGAGTTCCCTGTGAAAATTTCAGCCAGATTGACCAACTTTAAGAGGTGGTTTGGACTGATCTGGCATTTTATGACATCCTCGCCACCTACACTCCCTGAACCTGTACTTTGGACTAGATATGCATTTCTGAAGGAACACACCACTAAAATTCATTCAAGTGGCGACTCCTGTGGGACACAATGTGGTTTACAGCCTTAAATCTGCCTTAACTGAGAAAATATCAGCCCATCCTGATACAGCCACCTGAGGCTGTATTTTCGCCTTCCTGGACCACATTTGACACAGATGACACCACTGGTACACCAGATGTAATCCTAAAACCTGTGCAGTCAGATTTAGTGAGTGGCAGGTGATATTTGGGCCAAGTTTCATGGTTACAGAGCAATATTTAGTACTGGTTTGGGCTGATTTACATCTATTTTGGACCATTTTAACAGCATTATTTGGGTTAAATATTTTCTGTTCAGACATGTAATGCTCCAAATTTGCCTAAAATATCCCCCTTTATTGTTAAAACAAGCAAGAAATTTAGTAGGGCCCTCAGACTGGCAATATTGTGATATACTCGACATTCCCCCTCATGAGGTGAGGTCAGGGGGCCCCCCACACCCCGGAAATGAAAATTCCTAATATGGCCCTCGAGTGGACCAGACCAATACAAATTCATTCTCTGATATAAACTGAGTTCCCTGTGAAAATTTCAGCCAGATTGACCAACTTTAAGAGGTGGTTTGGACTGATCTGGCATTTTATGACATCCTCGCCACCTACACTCCCTGAACCTGTACTTTGGACTAGATATGCATTTCTGAAGGAACACACCACTAAAATTCATTCAAGTGGCGACTCCTGTGGGACACAATGTGGTTTACAGCCTTAAATCTGCCTTAACTGAGAAAATATCAGCCCATCCTGATACAGCCACCTGAGGCTGTATTTTCGCCTTCCTGGACCACATTTGACACAGATGACACCACTGGTACACCAGATGTAATCCTAAAACCTGTGCAGTCAGATTTAGTGAGTGGCAGGTGATATTTGGGCCAAGTTTCATGGTTACAGAGCAATATTTAGTACTGGTTTGGGCTGATTTACATCTATTTTGGACCATTTTAACAGCATTATTTGGGTTAAATATTTTCTGTTCAGACATGTAATGCTCCAAATTTGCCTAAAATATCCCCCTTTATTGTTAAAACAAGCAAGAAATTTAATAGGGCCCTCAGACTGGCAATATTGTGATATACTCGACATTCCCCCTCATGAGGTGAGGTCAGGGGGCCCCCCACACCCCGGAAATGAAAATTCCTAATATGGCCCTCGAGTGGACCAGACCAATACAAATTCATTCTCTGATATAAACTGAGTTCCCTGTGAAAATTTCAGCCAGATTGACCAACTTTAAGAGGTGGTTTGGACTGATCTGGCATTTTATGACATCCTCGCCACCTACACTCCCTGAACCTGTACTTTGGACTAGATATGCATTTCTGAAGGAACACACCACTAAAATTCATTCAAGTGGCGACTCCTGTGGGACACAATGTGGTTTACAGCCTTAAATCTGCCTTAACTGAGAAAATATCAGCCCATCCTGATACAGCCACCTGAGGCTGTATTTTCGCCTTCCTGGACCACATTTGACACAGATGACACCACTGGTACACCAGATGTAATCCTAAAACCTGTGCAGTCAGATTTAGTGAGTGGCAGGTGATATTTGGGCCAAGTTTCATGGTTACAGAGCAATATTTAGTACTGGTTTGGGCTGATTTACATCTATTTTGGACCATTTTAACAGCATTATTTGGGTTAAATATTTTCTGTTCAGACATGTAATGCTCCAAATTTGCCTAAAATATCCCCCTTTATTGTTAAAACAAGCAAGAAATTTAGTAGGGCCCTCAGACTGGCAATATTGTGATATACTCGACATTCCCCCTCATGAGGTGAGGTCAGGGGGCCCCCCACACCCCGGAAATGAAAATTCCTAATATGGCCCTCGAGTGGACCAGACCGATACAAATTCATTCTCTGATATAAACTGAGTTCCCTGTGAAAATTTCAGCCAGATTGACCAACTTTAAGAGGTGGTTTGGACTGATCTGGCATTTTATGACATCCTCGCCACCTACACTCCCTGAACCTGTACTTTGGACTAGATATGCATTTCTGAAGGAACACACCACTAAAATTCATTCAAGTGGCGACTCCTGTGGGACACAATGTGGTTTACAGCCTTAAATCTGCCTTAACTGAGAAAATATCAGCCCATCCTGATACAGCCACCTGAGGCTGTATTTTCGCCTTCCTGGACCACATTTGACACAGATGACACCACTGGTACACCAGATGTAATCCTAAAACCTGTGCAGTCAGATTTAGTGAGTGGCAGGTGATATTTGGGCCAAGTTTCATGGTTACAGAGCAATATTTAGTACTGGTTTGGGCTGATTTACATCTATTTTGGACCATTTTAACAGCATTATTTGGGTTAAATATTTTCTGTTCAGACATGTAATGCTCCAAATTTGCCTAAAATATCCCCCTTTATTGTTAAAACAAGCAAGAAATTTAGTAGGGCCCTCAGACTGGCAATATTGTGATATACTCGACATTCCCCCTCATGAGGTGAGGTCAGGGGGCCCCCCACACCCCGGAAATGAAAATTCCTAATATGGCCCTCGAGTGGACCAGACCAATACAAATTCATTCTCTGATATAAACTGAGTTCCCTGTGAAAATTTCAGCCAGATTGACCAACTTTAAGAGGTGGTTTGGACTGATCTGGCATTTTATGACATCCTCGCCACCTACACTCCCTGAACCTGTACTTTGGACTAGATATGCATTTCTGAAGGAACACACCACTAAAATTCATTCAAGTGGCGACTCCTGTGGGACACAATGTGGTTTACAGCCTTAAATCTGCCTTAACTGAGAAAATATCAGCCCATCCTGATACAGCCACCTGAGGCTGTATTTTCGCCTTCCTGGACCACATTTGACACAGATGACACCACTGGTACACCAGATGTAATCCTAAAACCTGTGCAGTCAGATTTAGTGAGTGGCAGGTGATATTTGGGCCAAGTTTCATGGTTACAGAGCAATATTTAGTACTGGTTTGGGCTGATTTACATCTATTTTGGACCATTTTAACAGCATTATTTGGGTTAAATATTTTCTGTTCAGACATGTAATGCTCCAAATTTGCCTAAAATATCCCCCTTTATTGTTAAAACAAGCAAGAAATTTAGTAGGGCCCTCAGACTGGCAATATTGTGATATACTCGACATTCCCCCTCATGAGGTGAGGTCAGGGGGCCCCCCACACCCCGGAAATGAAAATTCCTAATATGGCCCTCGAGTGGACCAGACCAATACAAATTCATTCTCTGATATAAACTGAGTTCCCTGTGAAAATTTCAGCCAGATTGACCAACTTTAAGAGGTGGTTTGGACTGATCTGGCATTTTATGACATCCTCGCCACCTACACTCCCTGAACCTGTACTTTGGACTAGATATGCATTTCTGAAGGAACACACCACTAAAATTCATTCAAGTGGCGACTCCTGTGGGACACAATGTGGTTTACAGCCTTAAATCTGCCTTAACTGAGAAAATATCAGCCCATCCTGATACAGCCACCTGAGGCTGTATTTTCGCCTTCCTGGACCACATTTGACACAGATGACACCACTGGTACACCAGATGTAATCCTAAAACCTGTGCAGTCAGATTTAGTGAGTGGCAGGTGATATTTGGGCCAAGTTTCATGGTTACAGAGCAATATTTAGTACTGGTTTGGGCTGATTTACATCTATTTTGGACCATTTTAACAGCATTATTTGGGTTAAATATTTTCTGTTCAGACATGTAATGCTCCAAATTTGCCTAAAATATCCCCCTTTATTGTTAAAACAAGCAAGAAATTTAGTAGGGCCCTCAGACTGGCAATATTGTGATATACTCGACATTCCCCCTCATGAGGTGAGGTCAGGGGGCCCCCCACACCCCGGAAATGAAAATTCCTAATATGGCCCTCGAGTGGACCAGACCAATACAAATTCATTCTCTGATATAAACTGAGTTCCCTGTGAAAATTTCAGCCAGATTGACCAACTTTAAGAGGTGGTTTGGACTGATCTGGCATTTTATGACATCCTCGCCACCTACACTCCCTGAACCTGTACTTTGGACTAGATATGCATTTCTGAAGGAACACACCACTAAAATTCATTCAAGTGGCGACTCCTGTGGGACACAATGTGGTTTACAGCCTTAAATCTGCCTTAACTGAGAAAATATCAGCCCATCCTGATACAGCCACCTGAGGCTGTATTTTCGCCTTCCTGGACCACATTTGACACAGATGACACCACTGGTACACCAGATGTAATCCTAAAACCTGTGCAGTCAGATTTAGTGAGTGGCAGGTGATATTTGGGCCAAGTTTCATGGTTACAGAGCAATATTTAGTACTGGTTTGGGCTGATTTACATCTATTTTGGACCATTTTAACAGCATTATTTGGGTTAAATATTTTCTGTTCAGACATGTAATGCTCCAAATTTGCCTAAAATATCCCCCTTTATTGTTAAAACAAGCAAGAAATTTAGTAGGGCCCTCAGACTGGCAATATTGTGATATACTCGACATTCCCCCTCATGAGGTGAGGTCAGGGGGCCCCCCACACCCCGGAAATGAAAATTCCTAATATGGCCCTCGAGTGGACCAGACCAATACAAATTCATTCTCTGATATAAACTGAGTTCCCTGTGAAAATTTCAGCCAGATTGACCAACTTTAAGAGGTGGTTTGGACTGATCTGGCATTTTATGACATCCTCGCCACCTACACTCCCTGAACCTGTACTTTGGACTAGATATGCATTTCTGAAGGAACACACCACTAAAATTCATTCAAGTGGCGACTCCTGTGGGACACAATGTGGTTTACAGCCTTAAATCTGCCTTAACTGAGAAAATATCAGCCCATCCTGATACAGCCACCTGAGGCTGTATTTTCGCCTTCCTGGACCACATTTGACACAGATGACACCACTGGTACACCAGATGTAATCCTAAAACCTGTGCAGTCAGATTTAGTGAGTGGCAGGTGATATTTGGGCCAAGTTTCATGGTTACAGAGCAATATTTAGTACTGGTTTGGGCTGATTTACATCTATTTTGGACCATTTTAACAGCATTATTTGGGTTAAATATTTTCTGTTCAGACATGTAATGCTCCAAATTTGCCTAAAATATCCCCCTTTATTGTTAAAACAAGCAAGAAATTTAGTAGGGCCCTCAGACTGGCAATATTGTGATATACTCGACATTCCCCCTCATGAGGTGAGGTCAGGGGGCCCCCCACACCCCGGAAATGAAAATTCCTAATATGGCCCTCGAGTGGACCAGACCAATACAAATTCATTCTCTGATATAAACTGAGTTCCCTGTGAAAATTTCAGCCAGATTGACCAACTTTAAGAGGTGGTTTGGACTGATCTGGCATTTTATGACATCCTCGCCACCTACACTCCCTGAACCTGTACTTTGGACTAGATATGCATTTCTGAAGGAACACACCACTAAAATTCATTCAAGTGGCGACTCCTGTGGGACACAATGTGGTTTACAGCCTTAAATCTGCCTTAACTGAGAAAATATCAGCCCATCCTGATACAGCCACCTGAGGCTGTATTTTCGCCTTCCTGGACCACATTTGACACAGATGACACCACTGGTACACCAGATGTAATCCTAAAACCTGTGCAGTCAGATTTAGTGAGTGGCAGGTGATATTTGGGCCAAGTTTCATGGTTACAGAGCAATATTTAGTACTGGTTTGGGCTGATTTACATCTATTTTGGACCATTTTAACAGCATTATTTGGGTTAAATATTTTCTGTTCAGACATGTAATGCTCCAAATTTGCCTAAAATATCCCCCTTTATTGTTAAAACAAGCAAGAAATTTAGTAGGGCCCTCAGACTGGCAATATTGTGATATACTCGACATTCCCCCTCATGAGGTGAGGTCAGGGGGCCCCCCACACCCCGGAAATGAAAATTCCTAATATGGCCCTCGAGTGGACCAGACCAATACAAATTCATTCTCTGATATAAACTGAGTTCCCTGTGAAAATTTCAGCCAGATTGACCAACTTTAAGAGGTGGTTTGGACTGATCTGGCATTTTATGACATCCTCGCCACCTACACTCCCTGAACCTGTACTTTGGACTAGATATGCATTTCTGAAGGAACACACCACTAAAATTCATTCAAGTGGCGACTCCTGTGGGACACAATGTGGTTTACAGCCTTAAATCTGCCTTAACTGAGAAAATATCAGCCCATCCTGATACAGCCACCTGAGGCTGTATTTTCGCCTTCCTGGACCACATTTGACACAGATGACACCACTGGTACACCAGATGTAATCCTAAAACCTGTGCAGTCAGATTTAGTGAGTGGCAGGTGATATTTGGGCCAAGTTTCATGGTTACAGAGCAATATTTAGTACTGGTTTGGGCTGATTTACATCTATTTTGGACCATTTTAACAGCATTATTTGGGTTAAATATTTTCTGTTCAGACATGTAATGCTCCAAATTTGCCTAAAATATCCCCCTTTATTGTTAAAACAAGCAAGAAATTTAGTAGGGCCCTCAGACTGGCAATATTGTGATATACTCGACATTCCCCCTCATGAGGTGAGGTCAGGGGGCCCCCCACACCCCGGAAATGAAAATTCCTAATATGGCCCTCGAGTGGACCAGACCAATACAAATTCATTCTCTGATATAAACTGAGTTCCCTGTGAAAATTTCAGCCAGATTGACCAACTTTAAGAGGTGGTTTGGACTGATCTGGCATTTTATGACATCCTCGCCACCTACACTCCCTGAACCTGTACTTTGGACTAGATATGCATTTCTGAAGGAACACACCACTAAAATTCATTCAAGTGGCGACTCCTGTGGGACACAATGTGGTTTACAGCCTTAAATCTGCCTTAACTGAGAAAATATCAGCCCATCCTGATACAGCCACCTGAGGCTGTATTTTCGCCTTCCTGGACCACATTTGACACAGATGACACCACTGGTACACCAGATGTAATCCTAAAACCTGTGCAGTCAGATTTAGTGAGTGGCAGGTGATATTTGGGCCAAGTTTCATGGTTACAGGGCAATATTTAGTACTGGTTTGGGCTGATTTACATCTATTTTGGACCATTTTAACAGCATTATTTGGGTTAAATATTTTCTGTTCAGACATGTAATGCTCCAAATTTGCCTAAAATATCCCCCTTTATTGTTAAAACAAGCAAGAAATTTAGTAGGGCCCTCAGACTGGCAATATTGTGATATACTCGACATTCCCCCTCATGAGGTGAGGTCAGGGGGCCCCCCACACCCCGGAAATGAAAATTCCTAATATGGCCCTCGAGTGGACCAGACCAATACAAATTCATTCTCTGATATAAACTGAGTTCCCTGTGAAAATTTCAGCCAGATTGACCAACTTTAAGAGGTGGTTTGGACTGATCTGGCATTTTATGACATCCTCGCCACCTACACTCCCTGAACCTGTACTTTGGACTAGATATGCATTTCTGAAGGAACACACCACTAAAATTCATTCAAGTGGCGACTCCTGTGGGACACAATGTGGTTTACAGCCTTAAATCTGCCTTAACTGAGAAAATATCAGCCCATCCTGATACAGCCACCTGAGGCTGTATTTTCGCCTTCCTGGACCACATTTGACACAGATGACACCACTGGTACACCAGATGTAATCCTAAAACCTGTGCAGTCAGATTTAGTGAGTGGCAGGTGATATTTGGGCCAAGTTTCATGGTTACAGAGCAATATTTAGTACTGGTTTGGGCTGATTTACATCTATTTTGGACCATTTTAACAGCATTATTTGGGTTAAATATTTTCTGTTCAGACATGTAATGCTCCAAATTTGCCTAAAATATCCCCCTTTATTGTTAAAACAAGCAAGAAATTTAGTAGGGCCCTCAGACTGGCAATATTGTGATATACTCGACATTCCCCCTCATGAGGTGAGGTCAGGGGGCCCCCCACACCCCGGAAATGAAAATTCCTAATATGGCCCTCGAGTGGACCAGACCGATACAAATTCATTCTCTGATATAAACTGAGTTCCCTGTGAAAATTTCAGCCAGATTGACCAACTTTAAGAGGTGGTTTGGACTGATCTGGCATTTTATGACATCCTCGCCACCTACACTCCCTGAACCTGTACTTTGGACTAGATATGCATTTCTGAAGGAACACACCACTAAAATTCATTCAAGTGGCGACTCCTGTGGGACACAATGTGGTTTACAGCCTTAAATCTGCCTTAACTGAGAAAATATCAGCCCATCCTGATACAGCCACCTGAGGCTGTATTTTCGCCTTCCTGGACCACATTTGACACAGATGACACCACTGGTACACCAGATGTAATCCTAAAACCTGTGCAGTCAGATTTAGTGAGTGGCAGGTGATATTTGGGCCAAGTTTCATGGTTACAGAGCAATATTTAGTACTGGTTTGGGCTGATTTACATCTATTTTGGACCATTTTAACAGCATTATTTGGGTTAAATATTTTCTGTTCAGACATGTAATGCTCCAAATTTGCCTAAAATATCCCCCTTTATTGTTAAAACAAGCAAGAAATTTAGTAGGGCCCTCAGACTGGCAATATTGTGATATACTCGACATTCCCCCTCATGAGGTGAGGTCAGGGGGCCCCCCACACCCCGGAAATGAAAATTCCTAATATGGCCCTCGAGTGGACCAGACCAATACAAATTCATTCTCTGATATAAACTGAGTTCCCTGTGAAAATTTCAGCCAGATTGACCAACTTTAAGAGGTGGTTTGGACTGATCTGGCATTTTATGACATCCTCGCCACCTACACTCCCTGAACCTGTACTTTGGACTAGATATGCATTTCTGAAGGAACACACCACTAAAATTCATTCAAGTGGCGACTCCTGTGGGACACAATGTGGTTTACAGCCTTAAATCTGCCTTAACTGAGAAAATATCAGCCCATCCTGATACAGCCACCTGAGGCTGTATTTTCGCCTTCCTGGACCACATTTGACACAGATGACACCACTGGTACACCAGATGTAATCCTAAAACCTGTGCAGTCAGATTTAGTGAGTGGCAGGTGATATTTGGGCCAAGTTTCATGGTTACAGAGCAATATTTAGTACTGGTTTGGGCTGATTTACATCTATTTTGGACCATTTTAACAGCATTATTTGGGTTAAATATTTTCTGTTCAGACATGTAATGCTCCAAATTTGCCTAAAATATCCCCCTTTATTGTTAAAACAAGCAAGAAATTTAGTAGGGCCCTCAGACTGGCAATATTGTGATATACTCGACATTCCCCCTCATGAGGTGAGGTCAGGGGGCCCCCCACACCCCGGAAATGAAAATTCCTAATATGGCCCTCGAGTGGACCAGACCAATACAAATTCATTCTCTGATATAAACTGAGTTCCCTGTGAAAATTTCAGCCAGATTGACCAACTTTAAGAGGTGGTTTGGACTGATCTGGCATTTTATGACATCCTCGCCACCTACACTCCCTGAACCTGTACTTTGGACTAGATATGCATTTCTGAAGGAACACACCACTAAAATTCATTCAAGTGGCGACTCCTGTGGGACACAATGTGGTTTACAGCCTTAAATCTGCCTTAACTGAGAAAATATCAGCCCATCCTGATACAGCCACCTGAGGCTGTATTTTCGCCTTCCTGGACCACATTTGACACAGATGACACCACTGGTACACCAGATGTAATCCTAAAACCTGTGCAGTCAGATTTAGTGAGTGGCAGGTGATATTTGGGCCAAGTTTCATGGTTACAGAGCAATATTTAGTACTGGTTTGGGCTGATTTACATCTATTTTGGACCATTTTAACAGCATTATTTGGGTTAAATATTTTCTGTTCAGACATGTAATGCTCCAAATTTGCCTAAAATATCCCCCTTTATTGTTAAAACAAGCAAGAAATTTAGTAGGGCCCTCAGACTGGCAATATTGTGATATACTCGACATTCCCCCTCATGAGGTGAGGTCAGGGGGCCCCCCACACCCCGGAAATGAAAATTCCTAATATGGCCCTCGAGTGGACCAGACCAATACAAATTCATTCTCTGATATAAACTGAGTTCCCTGTGAAAATTTCAGCCAGATTGACCAACTTTAAGAGGTGGTTTGGACTGATCTGGCATTTTATGACATCCTCGCCACCTACACTCCCTGAACCTGTACTTTGGACTAGATATGCATTTCTGAAGGAACACACCACTAAAATTCATTCAAGTGGCGACTCCTGTGGGACACAATGTGGTTTACAGCCTTAAATCTGCCTTAACTGAGAAAATATCAGCCCATCCTGATACAGCCACCTGAGGCTGTATTTTCGCCTTCCTGGACCACATTTGACACAGATGACACCACTGGTACACCAGATGTAATCCTAAAACCTGTGCAGTCAGATTTAGTGAGTGGCAGGTGATATTTGGGCCAAGTTTCATGGTTACAGAGCAATATTTAGTACTGGTTTGGGCTGATTTACATCTATTTTGGACCATTTTAACAGCATTATTTGGGTTAAATATTTTCTGTTCAGACATGTAATGCTCCAAATTTGCCTAAAATATCCCCCTTTATTGTTAAAACAAGCAAGAAATTTAGTAGGGCCCTCAGACTGGCAATATTGTGATATACTCGACATTCCCCCTCATGAGGTGAGGTCAGGGGGCCCCCCACACCCCGGAAATGAAAATTCCTAATATGGCCCTCGAGTGGACCAGACCAATACAAATTCATTCTCTGATATAAACTGAGTTCCCTGTGAAAATTTCAGCCAGATTGACCAACTTTAAGAGGTGGTTTGGACTGATCTGGCATTTTATGACATCCTCGCCACCTACACTCCCTGAACCTGTACTTTGGACTAGATATGCATTTCTGAAGGAACACACCACTAAAATTCATTCAAGTGGCGACTCCTGTGGGACACAATGTGGTTTACAGCCTTAAATCTGCCTTAACTGAGAAAATATCAGCCCATCCTGATACAGCCACCTGAGGCTGTATTTTCGCCTTCCTGGACCACATTTGACACAGATGACACCACTGGTACACCAGATGTAATCCTAAAACCTGTGCAGTCAGATTTAGTGAGTGGCAGGTGATATTTGGGCCAAGTTTCATGGTTACAGAGCAATATTTAGTACTGGTTTGGGCTGATTTACATCTATTTTGGACCATTTTAACAGCATTATTTGGGTTAAATATTTTCTGTTCAGACATGTAATGCTCCAAATTTGCCTAAAATATCCCCCTTTATTGTTAAAACAAGCAAGAAATTTAGTAGGGCCCTCAGACTGGCAATATTGTGATATACTCGACATTCCCCCTCATGAGGTGAGGTCAGGGGGCCCCCCACACCCCGGAAATGAAAATTCCTAATATGGCCCTCGAGTGGACCAGACCAATACAAATTCATTCTCTGATATAAACTGAGTTCCCTGTGAAAATTTCAGCCAGATTGACCAACTTTAAGAGGTGGTTTGGACTGATCTGGCATTTTATGACATCCTCGCCACCTACACTCCCTGAACCTGTACTTTGGACTAGATATGCATTTCTGAAGGAACACACCACTAAAATTCATTCAAGTGGCGACTCCTGTGGGACACAATGTGGTTTACAGCCTTAAATCTGCCTTAACTGAGAAAATATCAGCCCATCCTGATACAGCCACCTGAGGCTGTATTTTCGCCTTCCTGGACCACATTTGACACAGATGACACCACTGGTACACCAGATGTAATCCTAAAACCTGTGCAGTCAGATTTAGTGAGTGGCAGGTGATATTTGGGCCAAGTTTCATGGTTACAGGGCAATATTTAGTACTGGTTTGGGCTGATTTACATCTATTTTGGACCATTTTAACAGCATTATTTGGGTTAAATATTTTCTGTTCAGACATGTAATGCTCCAAATTTGCCTAAAATATCCCCCTTTATTGTTAAAACAAGCAAGAAATTTAGTAGGGCCCTCAGACTGGCAATATTGTGATATACTCGACATTCCCCCTCATGAGGTGAGGTCAGGGGGCCCCCCACACCCCGGAAATGAAAATTCCTAATATGGCCCTCGAGTGGACCAGACCAATACAAATTCATTCTCTGATATAAACTGAGTTCCCTGTGAAAATTTCAGCCAGATTGACCAACTTTAAGAGGTGGTTTGGACTGATCTGGCATTTTATGACATCCTCGCCACCTACACTCCCTGAACCTGTACTTTGGACTAGATATGCATTTCTGAAGGAACACACCACTAAAATTCATTCAAGTGGCGACTCCTGTGGGACACAATGTGGTTTACAGCCTTAAATCTGCCTTAACTGAGAAAATATCAGCCCATCCTGATACAGCCACCTGAGGCTGTATTTTCGCCTTCCTGGACCACATTTGACACAGATGACACCACTGGTACACCAGATGTAATCCTAAAACCTGTGCAGTCAGATTTAGTGAGTGGCAGGTGATATTTGGGCCAAGTTTCATGGTTACAGAGCAATATTTAGTACTGGTTTGGGCTGATTTACATCTATTTTGGACCATTTTAACAGCATTATTTGGGTTAAATATTTTCTGTTCAGACATGTAATGCTCCAAATTTGCCTAAAATATCCCCCTTTATTGTTAAAACAAGCAAGAAATTTAGTAGGGCCCTCAGACTGGCAATATTGTGATATACTCGACATTCCCCCTCATGAGGTGAGGTCAGGGGGCCCCCCACACCCCGGAAATGAAAATTCCTAATATGGCCCTCGAGTGGACCAGACCAATACAAATTCATTCTCTGATATAAACTGAGTTCCCTGTGAAAATTTCAGCCAGATTGACCAACTTTAAGAGGTGGTTTGGACTGATCTGGCATTTTATGACATCCTCGCCACCTACACTCCCTGAACCTGTACTTTGGACTAGATATGCATTTCTGAAGGAACACACCACTAAAATTCATTCAAGTGGCGACTCCTGTGGGACACAATGTGGTTTACAGCCTTAAATCTGCCTTAACTGAGAAAATATCAGCCCATCCTGATACAGCCACCTGAGGCTGTATTTTCGCCTTCCTGGACCACATTTGACACAGATGACACCACTGGTACACCAGATGTAATCCTAAAACCTGTGCAGTCAGATTTAGTGAGTGGCAGGTGATATTTGGGCCAAGTTTCATGGTTACAGAGCAATATTTAGTACTGGTTTGGGCTGATTTACATCTATTTTGGACCATTTTAACAGCATTATTTGGGTTAAATATTTTCTGTTCAGACATGTAATGCTCCAAATTTGCCTAAAATATCCCCCTTTATTGTTAAAACAAGCAAGAAATTTAGTAGGGCCCTCAGACTGGCAATATTGTGATATACTCGACATTCCCCCTCATGAGGTGAGGTCAGGGGGCCCCCCACACCCCGGAAATGAAAATTCCTAATATGGCCCTCGAGTGGACCAGACCAATACAAATTCATTCTCTGATATAAACTGAGTTCCCTGTGAAAATTTCAGCCAGATTGACCAACTTTAAGAGGTGGTTTGGACTGATCTGGCATTTTATGACATCCTCGCCACCTACACTCCCTGAACCTGTACTTTGGACTAGATATGCATTTCTGAAGGAACACACCACTAAAATTCATTCAAGTGGCGACTCCTGTGGGACACAATGTGGTTTACAGCCTTAAATCTGCCTTAACTGAGAAAATATCAGCCCATCCTGATACAGCCACCTGAGGCTGTATTTTCGCCTTCCTGGACCACATTTGACACAGATGACACCACTGGTACACCAGATGTAATCCTAAAACCTGTGCAGTCAGATTTAGTGAGTGGCAGGTGATATTTGGGCCAAGTTTCATGGTTACAGAGCAATATTTAGTACTGGTTTGGGCTGATTTACATCTATTTTGGACCATTTTAACAGCATTATTTGGGTTAAATATTTTCTGTTCAGACATGTAATGCTCCAAATTTGCCTAAAATATCCCCCTTTATTGTTAAAACAAGCAAGAAATTTAGTAGGGCCCTCAGACTGGCAATATTGTGATATACTCGACATTCCCCCTCATGAGGTGAGGTCAGGGGGCCCCCCACACCCCGGAAATGAAAATTCCTAATATGGCCCTCGAGTGGACCAGACCAATACAAATTCATTCTCTGATATAAACTGAGTTCCCTGTGAAAATTTCAGCCAGATTGACCAACTTTAAGAGGTGGTTTGGACTGATCTGGCATTTTATGACATCCTCGCCACCTACACTCCCTGAACCTGTACTTTGGACTAGATATGCATTTCTGAAGGAACACACCACTAAAATTCATTCAAGTGGCGACTCCTGTGGGACACAATGTGGTTTACAGCCTTAAATCTGCCTTAACTGAGAAAATATCAGCCCATCCTGATACAGCCACCTGAGGCTGTATTTTCGCCTTCCTGGACCACATTTGACACAGATGACACCACTGGTACACCAGATGTAATCCTAAAACCTGTGCAGTCAGATTTAGTGAGTGGCAGGTGATATTTGGGCCAAGTTTCATGGTTACAGGGCAATATTTAGTACTGGTTTGGGCTGATTTACATCTATTTTGGACCATTTTAACAGCATTATTTGGGTTAAATATTTTCTGTTCAGACATGTAATGCTCCAAATTTGCCTAAAATATCCCCCTTTATTGTTAAAACAAGCAAGAAATTTAGTAGGGCCCTCAGACTGGCAATATTGTGATATACTCGACATTCCCCCTCATGAGGTGAGGTCAGGGGGCCCCCCACACCCCGGAAATGAAAATTCCTAATATGGCCCTCGAGTGGACCAGACCAATACAAATTCATTCTCTGATATAAACTGAGTTCCCTGTGAAAATTTCAGCCAGATTGACCAACTTTAAGAGGTGGTTTGGACTGATCTGGCATTTTATGACATCCTCGCCACCTACACTCCCTGAACCTGTACTTTGGACTAGATATGCATTTCTGAAGGAACACACCACTAAAATTCATTCAAGTGGCGACTCCTGTGGGACACAATGTGGTTTACAGCCTTAAATCTGCCTTAACTGAGAAAATATCAGCCCATCCTGATACAGCCACCTGAGGCTGTATTTTCGCCTTCCTGGACCACATTTGACACAGATGACACCACTGGTACACCAGATGTAATCCTAAAACCTGTGCAGTCAGATTTAGTGAGTGGCAGGTGATATTTGGGCCAAGTTTCATGGTTACAGAGCAATATTTAGTACTGGTTTGGGCTGATTTACATCTATTTTGGACCATTTTAACAGCATTATTTGGGTTAAATATTTTCTGTTCAGACATGTAATGCTCCAAATTTGCCTAAAATATCCCCCTTTATTGTTAAAACAAGCAAGAAATTTAGTAGGGCCCTCAGACTGGCAATATTGTGATATACTCGACATTCCCCCTCATGAGGTGAGGTCAGGGGGCCCCCCACACCCCGGAAATGAAAATTCCTAATATGGCCCTCGAGTGGACCAGACCAATACAAATTCATTCTCTGATATAAACTGAGTTCCCTGTGAAAATTTCAGCCAGATTGACCAACTTTAAGAGGTGGTTTGGACTGATCTGGCATTTTATGACATCCTCGCCACCTACACTCCCTGAACCTGTACTTTGGACTAGATATGCATTTCTGAAGGAACACACCACTAAAATTCATTCAAGTGGCGACTCCTGTGGGACACAATGTGGTTTACAGCCTTAAATCTGCCTTAACTGAGAAAATATCAGCCCATCCTGATACAGCCACCTGAGGCTGTATTTTCGCCTTCCTGGACCACATTTGACACAGATGACACCACTGGTACACCAGATGTAATCCTAAAACCTGTGCAGTCAGATTTAGTGAGTGGCAGGTGATATTTGGGCCAAGTTTCATGGTTACAGAGCAATATTTAGTACTGGTTTGGGCTGATTTACATCTATTTTGGACCATTTTAACAGCATTATTTGGGTTAAATATTTTCTGTTCAGACATGTAATGCTCCAAATTTGCCTAAAATATCCCCCTTTATTGTTAAAACAAGCAAGAAATTTAGTAGGGCCCTCAGACTGGCAATATTGTGATATACTCGACATTCCCCCTCATGAGGTGAGGTCAGGGGGCCCCCCACACCCCGGAAATGAAAATTCCTAATATGGCCCTCGAGTGGACCAGACCAATACAAATTCATTCTCTGATATAAACTGAGTTCCCTGTGAAAATTTCAGCCAGATTGACCAACTTTAAGAGGTGGTTTGGACTGATCTGGCATTTTATGACATCCTCGCCACCTACACTCCCTGAACCTGTACTTTGGACTAGATATGCATTTCTGAAGGAACACACCACTAAAATTCATTCAAGTGGCGACTCCTGTGGGACACAATGTGGTTTACAGCCTTAAATCTGCCTTAACTGAGAAAATATCAGCCCATCCTGATACAGCCACCTGAGGCTGTATTTTCGCCTTCCTGGACCACATTTGACACAGATGACACCACTGGTACACCAGATGTAATCCTAAAACCTGTGCAGTCAGATTTAGTGAGTGGCAGGTGATATTTGGGCCAAGTTTCATGGTTACAGAGCAATATTTAGTACTGGTTTGGGCTGATTTACATCTATTTTGGACCATTTTAACAGCATTATTTGGGTTAAATATTTTCTGTTCAGACATGTAATGCTCCAAATTTGCCTAAAATATCCCCCTTTATTGTTAAAACAAGCAAGAAATTTAGTAGGGCCCTCAGACTGGCAATATTGTGATATACTCGACATTCCCCCTCATGAGGTGAGGTCAGGGGGCCCCCCACACCCCGGAAATGAAAATTCCTAATATGGCCCTCGAGTGGACCAGACCAATACAAATTCATTCTCTGATATAAACTGAGTTCCCTGTGAAAATTTCAGCCAGATTGACCAACTTTAAGAGGTGGTTTGGACTGATCTGGCATTTTATGACATCCTCGCCACCTACACTCCCTGAACCTGTACTTTGGACTAGATATGCATTTCTGAAGGAACACACCACTAAAATTCATTCAAGTGGCGACTCCTGTGGGACACAATGTGGTTTACAGCCTTAAATCTGCCTTAACTGAGAAAATATCAGCCCATCCTGATACAGCCACCTGAGGCTGTATTTTCGCCTTCCTGGACCACATTTGACACAGATGACACCACTGGTACACCAGATGTAATCCTAAAACCTGTGCAGTCAGATTTAGTGAGTGGCAGGTGATATTTGGGCCAAGTTTCATGGTTACAGAGCAATATTTAGTACTGGTTTGGGCTGATTTACATCTATTTTGGACCATTTTAACAGCATTATTTGGGTTAAATATTTTCTGTTCAGACATGTAATGCTCCAAATTTGCCTAAAATATCCCCCTTTATTGTTAAAACAAGCAAGAAATTTAGTAGGGCCCTCAGACTGGCAATATTGTGATATACTCGACATTCCCCCTCATGAGGTGAGGTCAGGGGGCCCCCCACACCCCGGAAATGAAAATTCCTAATATGGCCCTCGAGTGGACCAGACCAATACAAATTCATTCTCTGATATAAACTGAGTTCCCTGTGAAAATTTCAGCCAGATTGACCAACTTTAAGAGGTGGTTTGGACTGATCTGGCATTTTATGACATCCTCGCCACCTACACTCCCTGAACCTGTACTTTGGACTAGATATGCATTTCTGAAGGAACACACCACTAAAATTCATTCAAGTGGCGACTCCTGTGGGACACAATGTGGTTTACAGCCTTAAATCTGCCTTAACTGAGAAAATATCAGCCCATCCTGATACAGCCACCTGAGGCTGTATTTTCGCCTTCCTGGACCACATTTGACACAGATGACACCACTGGTACACCAGATGTAATCCTAAAACCTGTGCAGTCAGATTTAGTGAGTGGCAGGTGATATTTGGGCCAAGTTTCATGGTTACAGAGCAATATTTAGTACTGGTTTGGGCTGATTTACATCTATTTTGGACCATTTTAACAGCATTATTTGGGTTAAATATTTTCTGTTCAGACATGTAATGCTCCAAATTTGCCTAAAATATCCCCCTTTATTGTTAAAACAAGCAAGAAATTTAGTAGGGCCCTCAGACTGGCAATATTGTGATATACTCGACATTCCCCCTCATGAGGTGAGGTCAGGGGGCCCCCCACACCCCGGAAATGAAAATTCCTAATATGGCCCTCGAGTGGACCAGACCAATACAAATTCATTCTCTGATATAAACTGAGTTCCCTGTGAAAATTTCAGCCAGATTGACCAACTTTAAGAGGTGGTTTGGACTGATCTGGCATTTTATGACATCCTCGCCACCTACACTCCCTGAACCTGTACTTTGGACTAGATATGCATTTCTGAAGGAACACACCACTAAAATTCATTCAAGTGGCGACTCCTGTGGGACACAATGTGGTTTACAGCCTTAAATCTGCCTTAACTGAGAAAATATCAGCCCATCCTGATACAGCCACCTGAGGCTGTATTTTCGCCTTCCTGGACCACATTTGACACAGATGACACCACTGGTACACCAGATGTAATCCTAAAACCTGTGCAGTCAGATTTAGTGAGTGGCAGGTGATATTTGGGCCAAGTTTCATGGTTACAGGGCAATATTTAGTACTGGTTTGGGCTGATTTACATCTATTTTGGACCATTTTAACAGCATTATTTGGGTTAAATATTTTCTGTTCAGACATGTAATGCTCCAAATTTGCCTAAAATATCCCCCTTTATTGTTAAAACAAGCAAGAAATTTAGTAGGGCCCTCAGACTGGCAATATTGTGATATACTCGACATTCCCCCTCATGAGGTGAGGTCAGGGGGCCCCCCACACCCCGGAAATGAAAATTCCTAATATGGCCCTCGAGTGGACCAGACCAATACAAATTCATTCTCTGATATAAACTGAGTTCCCTGTGAAAATTTCAGCCAGATTGACCAACTTTAAGAGGTGGTTTGGACTGATCTGGCATTTTATGACATCCTCGCCACCTACACTCCCTGAACCTGTACTTTGGACTAGATATGCATTTCTGAAGGAACACACCACTAAAATTCATTCAAGTGGCGACTCCTGTGGGACACAATGTGGTTTACAGCCTTAAATCTGCCTTAACTGAGAAAATATCAGCCCATCCTGATACAGCCACCTGAGGCTGTATTTTCGCCTTCCTGGACCACATTTGACACAGATGACACCACTGGTACACCAGATGTAATCCTAAAACCTGTGCAGTCAGATTTAGTGAGTGGCAGGTGATATTTGGGCCAAGTTTCATGGTTACAGAGCAATATTTAGTACTGGTTTGGGCTGATTTACATCTATTTTGGACCATTTTAACAGCATTATTTGGGTTAAATATTTTCTGTTCAGACATGTAATGCTCCAAATTTGCCTAAAATATCCCCCTTTATTGTTAAAACAAGCAAGAAATTTAGTAGGGCCCTCAGACTGGCAATATTGTGATATACTCGACATTCCCCCTCATGAGGTGAGGTCAGGGGGCCCCCCACACCCCGGAAATGAAAATTCCTAATATGGCCCTCGAGTGGACCAGACCAATACAAATTCATTCTCTGATATAAACTGAGTTCCCTGTGAAAATTTCAGCCAGATTGACCAACTTTAAGAGGTGGTTTGGACTGATCTGGCATTTTATGACATCCTCGCCACCTACACTCCCTGAACCTGTACTTTGGACTAGATATGCATTTCTGAAGGAACACACCACTAAAATTCATTCAAGTGGCGACTCCTGTGGGACACAATGTGGTTTACAGCCTTAAATCTGCCTTAACTGAGAAAATATCAGCCCATCCTGATACAGCCACCTGAGGCTGTATTTTCGCCTTCCTGGACCACATTTGACACAGATGACACCACTGGTACACCAGATGTAATCCTAAAACCTGTGCAGTCAGATTTAGTGAGTGGCAGGTGATATTTGGGCCAAGTTTCATGGTTACAGAGCAATATTTAGTACTGGTTTGGGCTGATTTACATCTATTTTGGACCATTTTAACAGCATTATTTGGGTTAAATATTTTCTGTTCAGACATGTAATGCTCCAAATTTGCCTAAAATATCCCCCTTTATTGTTAAAACAAGCAAGAAATTTAGTAGGGCCCTCAGACTGGCAATATTGTGATATACTCGACATTCCCCCTCATGAGGTGAGGTCAGGGGGCCCCCCACACCCCGGAAATGAAAATTCCTAATATGGCCCTCGAGTGGACCAGACCAATACAAATTCATTCTCTGATATAAACTGAGTTCCCTGTGAAAATTTCAGCCAGATTGACCAACTTTAAGAGGTGGTTTGGACTGATCTGGCATTTTATGACATCCTCGCCACCTACACTCCCTGAACCTGTACTTTGGACTAGATATGCATTTCTGAAGGAACACACCACTAAAATTCATTCAAGTGGCGACTCCTGTGGGACACAATGTGGTTTACAGCCTTAAATCTGCCTTAACTGAGAAAATATCAGCCCATCCTGATACAGCCACCTGAGGCTGTATTTTCGCCTTCCTGGACCACATTTGACACAGATGACACCACTGGTACACCAGATGTAATCCTAAAACCTGTGCAGTCAGATTTAGTGAGTGGCAGGTGATATTTGGGCCAAGTTTCATGGTTACAGAGCAATATTTAGTACTGGTTTGGGCTGATTTACATCTATTTTGGACCATTTTAACAGCATTATTTGGGTTAAATATTTTCTGTTCAGACATGTAATGCTCCAAATTTGCCTAAAATATCCCCCTTTATTGTTAAAACAAGCAAGAAATTTAGTAGGGCCCTCAGACTGGCAATATTGTGATATACTCGACATTCCCCCTCATGAGGTGAGGTCAGGGGGCCCCCCACACCCCGGAAATGAAAATTCCTAATATGGCCCTCGAGTGGACCAGACCAATACAAATTCATTCTCTGATATAAACTGAGTTCCCTGTGAAAATTTCAGCCAGATTGACCAACTTTAAGAGGTGGTTTGGACTGATCTGGCATTTTATGACATCCTCGCCACCTACACTCCCTGAACCTGTACTTTGGACTAGATATGCATTTCTGAAGGAACACACCACTAAAATTCATTCAAGTGGCGACTCCTGTGGGACACAATGTGGTTTACAGCCTTAAATCTGCCTTAACTGAGAAAATATCAGCCCATCCTGATACAGCCACCTGAGGCTGTATTTTCGCCTTCCTGGACCACATTTGACACAGATGACACCACTGGTACACCAGATGTAATCCTAAAACCTGTGCAGTCAGATTTAGTGAGTGGCAGGTGATATTTGGGCCAAGTTTCATGGTTACAGAGCAATATTTAGTACTGGTTTGGGCTGATTTACATCTATTTTGGACCATTTTAACAGCATTATTTGGGTTAAATATTTTCTGTTCAGACATGTAATGCTCCAAATTTGCCTAAAATATCCCCCTTTATTGTTAAAACAAGCAAGAAATTTAGTAGGGCCCTCAGACTGGCAATATTGTGATATACTCGACATTCCCCCTCATGAGGTGAGGTCAGGGGGCCCCCCACACCCCGGAAATGAAAATTCCTAATATGGCCCTCGAGTGGACCAGACCAATACAAATTCATTCTCTGATATAAACTGAGTTCCCTGTGAAAATTTCAGCCAGATTGACCAACTTTAAGAGGTGGTTTGGACTGATCTGGCATTTTATGACATCCTCGCCACCTACACTCCCTGAACCTGTACTTTGGACTAGATATGCATTTCTGAAGGAACACACCACTAAAATTCATTCAAGTGGCGACTCCTGTGGGACACAATGTGGTTTACAGCCTTAAATCTGCCTTAACTGAGAAAATATCAGCCCATCCTGATACAGCCACCTGAGGCTGTATTTTCGCCTTCCTGGACCACATTTGACACAGATGACACCACTGGTACACCAGATGTAATCCTAAAACCTGTGCAGTCAGATTTAGTGAGTGGCAGGTGATATTTGGGCCAAGTTTCATGGTTACAGAGCAATATTTAGTACTGGTTTGGGCTGATTTACATCTATTTTGGACCATTTTAACAGCATTATTTGGGTTAAATATTTTCTGTTCAGACATGTAATGCTCCAAATTTGCCTAAAATATCCCCCTTTATTGTTAAAACAAGCAAGAAATTTAGTAGGGCCCTCAGACTGGCAATATTGTGATATACTCGACATTCCCCCTCATGAGGTGAGGTCAGGGGGCCCCCCACACCCCGGAAATGAAAATTCCTAATATGGCCCTCGAGTGGACCAGACCAATACAAATTCATTCTCTGATATAAACTGAGTTCCCTGTGAAAATTTCAGCCAGATTGACCAACTTTAAGAGGTGGTTTGGACTGATCTGGCATTTTATGACATCCTCGCCACCTACACTCCCTGAACCTGTACTTTGGACTAGATATGCATTTCTGAAGGAACACACCACTAAAATTCATTCAAGTGGCGACTCCTGTGGGACACAATGTGGTTTACAGCCTTAAATCTGCCTTAACTGAGAAAATATCAGCCCATCCTGATACAGCCACCTGAGGCTGTATTTTCGCCTTCCTGGACCACATTTGACACAGATGACACCACTGGTACACCAGATGTAATCCTAAAACCTGTGCAGTCAGATTTAGTGAGTGGCAGGTGATATTTGGGCCAAGTTTCATGGTTACAGAGCAATATTTAGTACTGGTTTGGGCTGATTTACATCTATTTTGGACCATTTTAACAGCATTATTTGGGTTAAATATTTTCTGTTCAGACATGTAATGCTCCAAATTTGCCTAAAATATCCCCCTTTATTGTTAAAACAAGCAAGAAATTTAGTAGGGCCCTCAGACTGGCAATATTGTGATATACTCGACATTCCCCCTCATGAGGTGAGGTCAGGGGGCCCCCCACACCCCGGAAATGAAAATTCCTAATATGGCCCTCGAGTGGACCAGACCAATACAAATTCATTCTCTGATATAAACTGAGTTCCCTGTGAAAATTTCAGCCAGATTGACCAACTTTAAGAGGTGGTTTGGACTGATCTGGCATTTTATGACATCCTCGCCACCTACACTCCCTGAACCTGTACTTTGGACTAGATATGCATTTCTGAAGGAACACACCACTAAAATTCATTCAAGTGGCGACTCCTGTGGGACACAATGTGGTTTACAGCCTTAAATCTGCCTTAACTGAGAAAATATCAGCCCATCCTGATACAGCCACCTGAGGCTGTATTTTCGCCTTCCTGGACCACATTTGACACAGATGACACCACTGGTACACCAGATGTAATCCTAAAACCTGTGCAGTCAGATTTAGTGAGTGGCAGGTGATATTTGGGCCAAGTTTCATGGTTACAGAGCAATATTTAGTACTGGTTTGGGCTGATTTACATCTATTTTGGACCATTTTAACAGCATTATTTGGGTTAAATATTTTCTGTTCAGACATGTAATGCTCCAAATTTGCCTAAAATATCCCCCTTTATTGTTAAAACAAGCAAGAAATTTAGTAGGGCCCTCAGACTGGCAATATTGTGATATACTCGACATTCCCCCTCATGAGGTGAGGTCAGGGGGCCCCCCACACCCCGGAAATGAAAATTCCTAATATGGCCCTCGAGTGGACCAGACCAATACAAATTCATTCTCTGATATAAACTGAGTTCCCTGTGAAAATTTCAGCCAGATTGACCAACTTTAAGAGGTGGTTTGGACTGATCTGGCATTTTATGACATCCTCGCCACCTACACTCCCTGAACCTGTACTTTGGACTAGATATGCATTTCTGAAGGAACACACCACTAAAATTCATTCAAGTGGCGACTCCTGTGGGACACAATGTGGTTTACAGCCTTAAATCTGCCTTAACTGAGAAAATATCAGCCCATCCTGATACAGCCACCTGAGGCTGTATTTTCGCCTTCCTGGACCACATTTGACACAGATGACACCACTGGTACACCAGATGTAATCCTAAAACCTGTGCAGTCAGATTTAGTGAGTGGCAGGTGATATTTGGGCCAAGTTTCATGGTTACAGAGCAATATTTAGTACTGGTTTGGGCTGATTTACATCTATTTTGGACCATTTTAACAGCATTATTTGGGTTAAATATTTTCTGTTCAGACATGTAATGCTCCAAATTTGCCTAAAATATCCCCCTTTATTGTTAAAACAAGCAAGAAATTTAGTAGGGCCCTCAGACTGGCAATATTGTGATATACTCGACATTCCCCCTCATGAGGTGAGGTCAGGGGGCCCCCACACCCCGGAAATGAAAATTCCTAATATGGCCCTCGAGTGGACCAGACCAATACAAATTCATTCTCTGATATAAACTGAGTTCCCTGTGAAAATTTCAGCCAGATTGACCAACTTTAAGAGGTGGTTTGGACTGATCTGGCATTTTATGACATCCTCGCCACCTACACTCCCTGAACCTGTACTTTGGACTAGATATGCATTTCTGAAGGAACACACCACTAAAATTCATTCAAGTGGCGACTCCTGTGGGACACAATGTGGTTTACAGCCTTAAATCTGCCTTAACTGAGAAAATATCAGCCCATCCTGATACAGCCACCTGAGGCTGTATTTTCGCCTTCCTGGACCACATTTGACACAGATGACACCACTGGTACACCAGATGTAATCCTAAAACCTGTGCAGTCAGATTTAGTGAGTGGCAGGTGATATTTGGGCCAAGTTTCATGGTTACAGAGCAATATTTAGTACTGGTTTGGGCTGATTTACATCTATTTTGGACCATTTTAACAGCATTATTTGGGTTAAATATTTTCTGTTCAGACATGTAATGCTCCAAATTTGCCTAAAATATCCCCCTTTATTGTTAAAACAAGCAAGAAATTTAGTAGGGCCCTCAGACTGGCAATATTGTGATATACTCGACATTCCCCCTCATGAGGTGAGGTCAGGGGGCCCCCCACACCCCGGAAATGAAAATTCCTAATATGGCCCTCGAGTGGACCAGACCAATACAAATTCATTCTCTGATATAAACTGAGTTCCCTGTGAAAATTTCAGCCAGATTGACCAACTTTAAGAGGTGGTTTGGACTGATCTGGCATTTTATGACATCCTCGCCACCTACACTCCCTGAACCTGTACTTTGGACTAGATATGCATTTCTGAAGGAACACACCACTAAAATTCATTCAAGTGGCGACTCCTGTGGGACACAATGTGGTTTACAGCCTTAAATCTGCCTTAACTGAGAAAATATCAGCCCATCCTGATACAGCCACCTGAGGCTGTATTTTCGCCTTCCTGGACCACATTTGACACAGATGACACCACTGGTACACCAGATGTAATCCTAAAACCTGTGCAGTCAGATTTAGTGAGTGGCAGGTGATATTTGGGCCAAGTTTCATGGTTACAGAGCAATATTTAGTACTGGTTTGGGCTGATTTACATCTATTTTGGACCATTTTAACAGCATTATTTGGGTTAAATATTTTCTGTTCAGACATGTAATGCTCCAAATTTGCCTAAAATATCCCCCTTTATTGTTAAAACAAGCAAGAAATTTAGTAGGGCCCTCAGACTGGCAATATTGTGATATACTCGACATTCCCCCTCATGAGGTGAGGTCAGGGGGCCCCCCACACCCCGGAAATGAAAATTCCTAATATGGCCCTCGAGTGGACCAGACCAATACAAATTCATTCTCTGATATAAACTGAGTTCCCTGTGAAAATTTCAGCCAGATTGACCAACTTTAAGAGGTGGTTTGGACTGATCTGGCATTTTATGACATCCTCGCCACCTACACTCCCTGAACCTGTACTTTGGACTAGATATGCATTTCTGAAGGAACACACCACTAAAATTCATTCAAGTGGCGACTCCTGTGGGACACAATGTGGTTTACAGCCTTAAATCTGCCTTAACTGAGAAAATATCAGCCCATCCTGATACAGCCACCTGAGGCTGTATTTTCGCCTTCCTGGACCACATTTGACACAGATGACACCACTGGTACACCAGATGTAATCCTAAAACCTGTGCAGTCAGATTTAGTGAGTGGCAGGTGATATTTGGGCCAAGTTTCATGGTTACAGAGCAATATTTAGTACTGGTTTGGGCTGATTTACATCTATTTTGGACCATTTTAACAGCATTATTTGGGTTAAATATTTTCTGTTCAGACATGTAATGCTCCAAATTTGCCTAAAATATCCCCCTTTATTGTTAAAACAAGCAAGAAATTTAGTAGGGCCCTCAGACTGGCAATATTGTGATATACTCGACATTCCCCCTCATGAGGTGAGGTCAGGGGGCCCCCCACACCCCGGAAATGAAAATTCCTAATATGGCCCTCGAGTGGACCAGACCAATACAAATTCATTCTCTGATATAAACTGAGTTCCCTGTGAAAATTTCAGCCAGATTGACCAACTTTAAGAGGTGGTTTGGACTGATCTGGCATTTTATGACATCCTCGCCACCTACACTCCCTGAACCTGTACTTTGGACTAGATATGCATTTCTGAAGGAACACACCACTAAAATTCATTCAAGTGGCGACTCCTGTGGGACACAATGTGGTTTACAGCCTTAAATCTGCCTTAACTGAGAAAATATCAGCCCATCCTGATACAGCCACCTGAGGCTGTATTTTCGCCTTCCTGGACCACATTTGACACAGATGACACCACTGGTACACCAGATGTAATCCTAAAACCTGTGCAGTCAGATTTAGTGAGTGGCAGGTGATATTTGGGCCAAGTTTCATGGTTACAGAGCAATATTTAGTACTGGTTTGGGCTGATTTACATCTATTTTGGACCATTTTAACAGCATTATTTGGGTTAAATATTTTCTGTTCAGACATGTAATGCTCCAAATTTGCCTAAAATATCCCCCTTTATTGTTAAAACAAGCAAGAAATTTAGTAGGGCCCTCAGACTGGCAATATTGTGATATACTCGACATTCCCCCTCATGAGGTGAGGTCAGGGGGCCCCCCACACCCCGGAAATGAAAATTCCTAATATGGCCCTCGAGTGGACCAGACCAATACAAATTCATTCTCTGATATAAACTGAGTTCCCTGTGAAAATTTCAGCCAGATTGACCAACTTTAAGAGGTGGTTTGGACTGATCTGGCATTTTATGACATCCTCGCCACCTACACTCCCTGAACCTGTACTTTGGACTAGATATGCATTTCTGAAGGAACACACCACTAAAATTCATTCAAGTGGCGACTCCTGTGGGACACAATGTGGTTTACAGCCTTAAATCTGCCTTAACTGAGAAAATATCAGCCCATCCTGATACAGCCACCTGAGGCTGTATTTTCGCCTTCCTGGACCACATTTGACACAGATGACACCACTGGTACACCAGATGTAATCCTAAAACCTGTGCAGTCAGATTTAGTGAGTGGCAGGTGATATTTGGGCCAAGTTTCATGGTTACAGAGCAATATTTAGTACTGGTTTGGGCTGATTTACATCTATTTTGGACCATTTTAACAGCATTATTTGGGTTAAATATTTTCTGTTCAGACATGTAATGCTCCAAATTTGCCTAAAATATCCCCCTTTATTGTTAAAACAAGCAAGAAATTTAGTAGGGCCCTCAGACTGGCAATATTGTGATATACTCGACATTCCCCCTCATGAGGTGAGGTCAGGGGGCCCCCACACCCCGGAAATGAAAATTCCTAATATGGCCCTCGAGTGGACCAGACCAATACAAATTCATTCTCTGATATAAACTGAGTTCCCTGTGAAAATTTCAGCCAGATTGACCAACTTTAAGAGGTGGTTTGGACTGATCTGGCATTTTATGACATCCTCGCCACCTACACTCCCTGAACCTGTACTTTGGACTAGATATGCATTTCTGAAGGAACACACCACTAAAATTCATTCAAGTGGCGACTCCTGTGGGACACAATGTGGTTTACAGCCTTAAATCTGCCTTAACTGAGAAAATATCAGCCCATCCTGATACAGCCACCTGAGGCTGTATTTTCGCCTTCCTGGACCACATTTGACACAGATGACACCACTGGTACACCAGATGTAATCCTAAAACCTGTGCAGTCAGATTTAGTGAGTGGCAGGTGATATTTGGGCCAAGTTTCATGGTTACAGAGCAATATTTAGTACTGGTTTGGGCTGATTTACATCTATTTTGGACCATTTTAACAGCATTATTTGGGTTAAATATTTTCTGTTCAGACATGTAATGCTCCAAATTTGCCTAAAATATCCCCCTTTATTGTTAAAACAAGCAAGAAATTTAGTAGGGCCCTCAGACTGGCAATATTGTGATATACTCGACATTCCCCCTCATGAGGTGAGGTCAGGGGGCCCCCCACACCCCGGAAATGAAAATTCCTAATATGGCCCTCGAGTGGACCAGACCAATACAAATTCATTCTCTGATATAAACTGAGTTCCCTGTGAAAATTTCAGCCAGATTGACCAACTTTAAGAGGTGGTTTGGACTGATCTGGCATTT
>CAXHLB010000323.1:0-34067 GCA_964017235.1 Sabellastarte sp. h YS-2021
AAACAACTGTGTTGTAGATTTCAATCCAGCTCTGAACAGTATGTGGGTGCACTGAGGTCATGTGGTGAAATTATGGTTTTAGACCATTTTCAATGCTTTTTACAGCTTTATTATTATTCTTGTACATGGTTCAAATCCTGGTCCCAACCTCAAGTAGCTTGCCGGTACCAGATGATTCTTGGTGACAAACTAGTATGCACTGCTTTCCTTCAACCCCTCAACTACCTCTCATTAGATAGACTGGCACAATTTGTTCAAAGTAACTTTAATGAAATTTTAATCAAACTAAATATACCAGAATTCTACAATGACCTTAAATGAGTGCAAAGCCTCCTAACCAATGTTCCTACCAACTTCCTAAACCTCATGGTTTCTGAGATATAGCATAGAAAAAATTTTGTAGGTCAAGGTTACTATGGCAAGATCAAAGGTCAACTCAGGGTCACACAGGGTCACACAATGACATTGCATGCCTAAAACCCCTAATGAAAGTCCTACCATGTATCAATGTCCTAAATCTGACAGAATTCTACAATGACCTTAAATGAGTGCAAAGCCTCCAACCAATGTTCCTACCAACTTCCTAAACCTCATGGTTTCTGAGATATAGCATAGAAAAAATTTTGTAGGTCAAGGTTACTATGGCAAGATCAAAGGTCAACTCAGGGTCACACAGGGTCACACAATGACATTGCATGCCTAAAACCCCTAATGAAAGTCCTACCATGTATCAATGTCCTAAATCTGACAATAATTTACCTGCCTCTAAATTGAAAGCTAAATTGAAAAAGTCATGCAGTTCTCATGTAACACCTTACACAGAAGGACTTCAAGAAAGTCTTATTCATGCTGAACGCTAAACCGAGTTTCTGTCCCATCGCCAATTGTTATTGATATGTTGATGGACACAATGGCGAGGGACAGAGTTCCCATGTACTTGTTTTCTGTGTAAATTTTGAACGGCATATTTCTAGACATATTACAACAAGTATTATTTGAAATATTTTTTATATTTATGTGCCGTTCACTAATATTTAAATGCCAATCAAACTGACATGCATGTATTTCAACCTGTTTTTAAAATGTAAACAAACCGTCAACAGTACATAGTTATCTATAAAAGAAATTCTTTGCTTGTAAAAGCAGTTAAGTTAATCAGCATAGTACTGTAAACCGGATACAGCTACATGGGCATAATAATTACTTTTTAAAGTAAATGAAATAATTTCCCACAGTTCGAGATTTACACAGAAAACAAGTACATGGGAACTCTGTCCCTCGCCATTGTGTCCATCAACATATCAATAACAATTGGCGACGGGACAGACACTTGGTCTAGCTGAATGCAAACATCCGAGTATCCAGTTTTAGTGGTAACCATTATGGGGCTGTTCCACCTTTGCGGTAACTTCTTTGTGATAGGTTTACGACCATGTAAACGGTCAGTTCTCCAAGTGGGTCTTTTTAATCATACCAATCTTACAGCCATTGTAAGCCCATCGTGTACAGAAGTGACAGTACTTCCTGAGAGGTTTACGATTGGATAAGTTCATCAGTCCATTAATGTTAAAAGTATTTAATGGTGAATGCCAAAAGTCCTGTAAAATGTTTAATATCTGAAATATTTTCATTAGAAAACCACCAAGTTGTTTATTATTGTATGTAGAATGCTCGTTTATTGGTGACATGTCTGGAAACATTGCATAAGATATCAAAAGTCAACCAATTAGAAAACACTGAAAAATTTAAGGTTTTCTTAAAAGCTCTGTAAAATATTTCATATCTCACAGATTTCATTAAGACAGCCATCAAATTGTTCATTGTTATGTGTAGAATGCTCGTACATAGATAATTTTACTGGAAACTTTGCATAAGATTTCTTAAAAAATTAAAATATTCAGGGACAAAATCCATGGGAAAAAGTCTACCAAGTAGAAAACACTTGGAAATTTAAGGCTATGTTAAAAGCTTTGTAAAATATCTAATACCTAATAGATTATAATAAAACACCCACTAAATTGTTCATAAGTATGTGTAAGATGCTCGTCTATAGGTCACATAACTGAAAATTTTGCATAAGATATCTTAAAAGTAAGATATTGAGGGACGAAATCCACGGAAAAAATCGCCCAATTAAAAAACACTGGGACATCAAGGACTTTGTTAAAATACCTGTAAAATGCTTAATATTGGCTTGATTTTAATAAGACAACCACCAAAGTGTTTATCATTATGTGGAGAACACTCGTTTATAGGTAATATAACTGGAAACTTTGCATAATATATCTTAAAAGTAAGATTTTCATGGAGCAGATTGACGGAAAAAATCTCCCAATTAAAAAAAAAATGGGAAATCAAGGACTTTGTTAAAATACCTGTAAAATGCTTAATATTTGTTAGATTTTAATAAGACAAACACCAAATTGTTCATTATTATCTGTACAAAGCTCGTCTGTTAAAAATTAAACTGGAACCTTAACATAAGAGATCGCAAAATTAAGATGCTTAGCCTGAAACACTAAGGGAAAAATCGCCCAATTATATACATAGAATGTGTAACTGCCCCTTAACAGAAAACGCTGTTAAATTCATGGTGGCGGGGTTCACTGAATTTAATCAGTGAAATTCATTGTTTTTATTCTTGGATGTGTGTGCTTTGCCAAATAAATGGAAAAGTCATTTCCACAGGACTTCAATAGGACTGGTTGTGTATGTTTTTAACTGATTTTTTATCAACTTCCTAAGTGTTTTATTTTCTGATATATATATATTTTTTTTTTTCTGTAATTTGTACCAAAATAATTGTTTTACAGGAAAAGAATGCCCATCATGTACAGTCACAAAAAATAAAGAAACTTTCTAAAAACCTACAATATATATCATATACTTAAACTGAACAAATTGAATTACACCAACCCTGAGATATTAAAAGAGTTCATAATAAAAAGTTTTATTGGTACCCCATAAAAACAGATATTTTATTTGTGGGAAAACATCAAGCCCAATTATTTAACTGGCCTGGATCCTGTGAAGATTTAGTCATAGTTCATTTTTTCACATCTGCACCCAATATATTTTTATTTACTTTTCTGTAACTTCATGATGTGTGCTCTGCCATTTTATAAAATGATAAACAACTGTGTCTGGAACAAGCAGGAGGGTGACAAGGCCTCAAGACAAGGACATGCCTAACCCTTCTTGAGCGCAAGATCTACCCTTACAGTCGTTATAAATCTCTTCCCCCAAATGGGGATGTATTGTTATCATTTCCGTTTGTCTGGTTATCTGTGTCCTTAACTAAAAAACTAAATACTGTCTTGGGGTAGTATTCCATGGGTCAGGCCTCTTCAAATCTTCTAAATCTTGGATCCTGGATTGAATATATGGAATTTTGGAATACACATCCCCCTCCCCAAACAGTTGGTGATGTATGGTTTGTGTTCCTCAAGTGCTACTTGTCTCCCTTGTCGCACCATTGATTATTTTTACACTAGCAGTGAGTCATTTCACTGAAATGTGAGTTAAATCTAATTGTAGTCTTATGGGTGATTCACACTGCAACATCACCACAACATGGTCATCACCCCCTAATGGAAGGTGGGACACTTTGGGGTGATAGTCATAAAAAGACCGTTAGTCCCTGAACTATGAATTATTCTATTTCCTGATTAATGCACCTTAGAGGCCTGTTCCATTGGTATTAATGTGCCTTAGAGGCCTGTTCCATTGGTATTAATGCGCCTTAGAGGTCAGTTCCATTGAGTGTGGTTCACGATTCGAAGTAATGAAACCTCTACAATTCAGGGTATAGCTTACAATAGGTTTAAGATGGGTTTACAGTGTGTTCTGGGGCAAAAGCAGCAGAGTGGTAACACTCTTGCCTCCCACCTTTGAGATTGGAGTTTTCCTGTTATATTCACCTGGAGCAGACAGAAATAGGTCACACCAGCATGGGATGTTTATGATCAGCTGGTATAGAATTTAAAACAGTAAAAAAATTGGAAGAAAGATATATGTGTGCACAGCTCTGGCATTACTTGTGTGTTTTCCAAAATACACCCATTTTTATATAATCATGAAGTGAAATTCACTGTGCAGTGTGGATGCTGTCCACTTAGCCTGTCAACTATTTGGTAAAATGTCATGTGTCTGGTCATATGCTGGTGGGCTAGCTAATAAATATTCACTATAGAAATGTTCTTTACACAAGAATCTCAGTACTTTTTATCAGCAATCCAGATTTGCTCCAATTTAAAATTATTGTATGCTTTGTTTTATGGAAATTTTAGATACTCTGCCAAATTACTACACCACTGCCTAATTACTGCATCTCTGTATATCCTTACTCTCAATTGGCTCAATTTGAAATTATTATATGCTTTGCCAAATTACTCAACAAAGCAGTAGTGTCTGTAATCATTGGTGCCCACTCATTGCTGTCAATTAATCTGGTTTCTTTATTGTGGTCAGATAACTTGGTGCATTTCATAGATTTCACAGGTTTGAAGCCACAGCTACTTAGTAGGGTTCCAAGTGCCTTGTTAAACCCACACAGACAACAAAATCTCTGAGTTTGTGGAAACTGGTAATTTTATAGAGGAGAGATATTGCACAAGATAATTCTTTAACTTAGTGGAAAGAAAATTAACCAAAGAAATATCTCTTAAAAATTTCTTAGTGAAATTTCCAGTCACCAGAAATGTCTTCTGTTTATCCCGGATTTCCAAATAACCGAGCCAGTTTCAATAGAGAAAAGACCATAGAAGGAGTAACATTTGTAAATCTACTGATTGAAATTCTACTTAAAAAAGATCGATTGTGAACTGAAACTATGAATTATTGATCATGGCAAAAGCTTTCTTTAAAACTGTTCTAGAGCGAAGATTACCTTTCAATACATGTAGGGGATCTCAGTTGTATAGTGTTTAGAGTGCTCGCCCACAACCTCTGAGATTTCTAGTTTGAATATCAGCCTGGGTACATCAAGTTGGAAAGTTGGTAGTTACTTCCCAATGTCTGTTGGTTCACAGTGCAGAATCTTGACCAACTAGTATGCACTGGTTCCTTCACCACTAAACTACCCATCACAATATCACTCTGGCTTTTGAACGCGACGTAAAACAAAAGAAAAAGAAAAAATCTAATTCAATACATCTATTACCCATGGCAAGGCTAGTAGTTTGTTTTATATCTGGTGATAAAAGCACATAATAGTTCTGGTAAACACTCCCATGATGAAATCAGCTGTTTAAACATTGTTTTCCTTTTATTTTTATTTTTCAATTGTTTGTGGTCTGGTTTACTGGGAAATATATCCATCCCAATTTTCAGAGACAAGTGCCAAGATGTGTCATTTGAATATATTTAAATAACAGAGTGACTCATACAAAAGAGGCATCCACTATTAGCAATCCTGATATTCACCAATTTGAAATTATTGTATGCTATGTTTTATGCCAATTTAAGACACTTTGCTAAATTACTTCTCAAAGCAATAGTCTCTGTACCACTGATGCCAACTCATTGCTGTCACCTATTCTCTTTTCTTTTTTGATTTTATTTACAGCTGACCAATTGCTGATATTGACTATATGTGGACAGGTTACTTGGTGCATTCCATGGAATCAAAGCTGTGTCTACGGGTCGAGTTCTCCCATTCAAAATCTCTTTTGCCATGGAAACTAGATTTTTTAATAGAGGAGATATATTGCATGAGATTACTCTTTAATTTAGTGGCAATAAAATTAAGCGACAAATTTCCAGTCACCAGAAAGGTGTTCTGATTATCAACAATTTCCAAATAACCCGGCAGAGTTCAATAAAGTTGAAAGGATAATATTAGGAGTTGGCATTAACTTTTACTTGAAAGATAATTTTACATATTCAACTTTTACTTATGCGACATAGATTGTGACCTCAAACTATGAACTATCAGTCATGGTAAAAGCTTTCTGTAAAAATGTTCTAGAAAGAAGATCACCTTTTAATACGTTGCAAGTCTTATTTTCCAAAATCTGCTTAATAATAGAATGTTGCTTAGAAAAGTGGCTGCTTTCTTTAAAAATCCTTAGATTAAAGGTTATTTTAGGGAAAAAAGTAAATATGTTCTGTTTTACAGAATGTGGCTTGGAAGAATATGTTCCTTCTTTGAAAAATATTTAAGAGTAAGGGTCTATTATAAGAAAAAGCATTTTAATGTAGACTGACCCTTTCTATTAGCAAAAGTAGGCCCCATTTGGCTATTTTGTCCAAATATGGTGTACTAGATCACCAAATGAACAACAGACAAAATGGCCAGTAATAGTATTCATATACACAGTGGACAATGGCTAGTCTTCTAGCAGACATCACTGAAGCTCAAGATAGTTATTGCTTGTATAAATATTAGGTGATAAGATACTTTTGTTATGGATACTCTTACATTAGGTGAGATGAAATGGTGACAAACACAATACTAACCAATAACAATATGTTAATATTGATGATGAATCATACAAATATTGTGACAAATAACAGAACAGGCATTAACTCAGGTATCTAAGAGTGACTTCTTGCAATATAATGGTTTACCATTTATCACCAGTAAGGGCTTAACATGTTACAAGAACTTGTAAATAAAAATCTTAAATAGAGGATGGAAAATAAGCAAAATTTATGTAAATTTCCTATCTTTCCCAGTGTGGCCAAAAACAAAAAAGAGTGAATTTTATAATATCACCAAACATATTCCAACAAAATAAGACACATTTAATTGAACTGAGTTTGGCACAAAACTATTCAGTTTAGCTAATTGAATAATTAGGGTTTGAATGACCAAGTGTCCTCTGTATCATTTTAAAATGCAAAAAAAAACACACATGCATATATATACCATCACACCAAAGCTATTGAATCAAGAGTGTAAATATGGCACCAGACTTCATAAAAATATAAAGAAAAAATATCAAATGCACACACTTTTATGCCACAGCTATTGTATTGATTCAGTGTTTATCATCCCATTTCAAGACAACGTACACAGAGATAACAGTGCACATATCAGCCTAAATACTCAAGCTATACCATTGAATTTATCTCTACAAAACCACATTTTATGAAAACATATAATACAGACATGATCCTATTTGTTCAACCTATTGTACTGAATTCAAACATATGACACCACATTTCGTGACAACACAAAAATAATGTAAACACAATTTTAGGTGCACATAAAATCAGTTATATAAATAGATATAGTACTATATGAACAGGCTATTGTATTGATTATAAATGTATATTATTTTTTCACAAATCATACAGAAATATATCATGTATCATATATGGATTTTTATGTTTATTGTATTGACAAAATATGCACATGCCATCATGAAATCATACACAAGAATAACAAATCTTATATATAACATATATAGACATTTCAGTATATATGAACATCAGATTAGAGTACAATGCACAGAAAAATAAGAAATTCATAATGTCAGTATATGGTCAACCTATTAAAATAACATAAAGTAACAGCTTTAACATTGTAGTGATTTTGAAAAGCTATAAAATCACAAAAAATGTAGACATAGCTTTGCATGTTATTGATACTGGCCTGTCCAAGACAGCTTTTCAATTAAAGAACTGCTGAATTATCAAACCATTTGATATTCTATTTTTAAGTTTAAGACAGCCGTAAAAAGTTGGTCATGTTTATATTATTTTCAAATGTTATAATACTGGGTTCTCAGTGCATCATCCCACATAATGTAACGAGCTAGATTCAAACTTATAAACACACTGGTGACAGCCAAGTGACGGAGGGTCAATTGTTTTCACTATTCTCCAAATGATAAAATATAGGTGGAGTTTAGTTTAAGATACGTTTCAACATACTTTATACTTATATCATGATGGATAGATACCAGCACATACTAGCTAATGAAAGATTATGAAGTCTAAGCTGAAAGGCACCTTGGGGCCATCAGAGTAAGTTACTATCAACTTTACCATATTAGGTTACATCAGGAATTCAATCCCAACACCTGAGAGGTGAGAGAGGCAAATAGTGTTAACCAGTACACCATGAAACACTTCTATTTTGACAAATAAACAGTAAATAAACAAATTGTAAAATGTTGGTATGGTTTAAACACCTTGCATCTAGCTTATGGCAATATTAAGGCAGAGATTAAGCACCATTCTAACATGACACAGATGTGTCCTCAATTCTGATTGGCTAAACAACGAAATCCTTCCCTGGTAAAATACAGCATAACCAGGTCACTCCCTATTATCGCTCATTATGGCTGTCGTAACAATGAATGTTTTACAGTAAAATTTGCAACAATTATTCATCTTAAAATAATTTATCATATTAGAATAGGAATAACCCCCTCCCAAACCACGGTATATGCAGAATTTTACCATGATTTGAAGCAAATAGTGTTAACCAGTACACCATGAAACACTTCTATTTTGGCAAATAAACAGTAAATAAACAAACTTGTAAAATGTTGGTATGGTTTAAACACCTTGCAACTAGCTTTTGGCAATATTAAGGCAGAGATTAAGCACAATTCTAACATGACACAGATGTCACGGATGGGTTTATAACCTCAAACCATGGTAAAATTCAACGTACACCGTGGTTTGGTCAGGGGTTATTCCTATATCAATTACTGAAGAGAATATTTTCGAATGTCGGTTTCACCTAGAAAAAAATTTGACATTTTCCTCAGTGACATGTTTTTATCACTTCTGCAAAAATGTTTGATCGATATAAACAACTGTGTTGTAGATTTCAATCCAGCTCTGAACAGTATGTGGGTGCACTGAGGTCATGTGGTGAAATTATGGTTTTAGACCATTTTCAATGCTTTTTACAGCTTTATTATTATTCTTGTACATGGTTCAAATCCTGGTCCCAACCTCAAGTAGCTTGCCGGTACCAGATGATTCTTGGTGACAAACTAGTATGCACTGCTTTCCTTCAACCCCTCAACTACCTCTCATTAGATAGACTGGCACAATTTGTTCAAAGTAACTTTAATGAAATTTTAATCAAACTAAATATACCAGAATTCTACAATGACCTTAAATGAGTGCAAAGCCTCCTAACCAATGTTCCTACCAACTTCCTAAACCTCATGGTTTCTGAGATATAGCATAGAAAAAATTTTGTAGGTCAAGGTTACTATGGCAAGATCAAAGGTCAACTCAGGGTCACACAGGGTCACACAATGACATTGCATGCCTAAAACCCCTAATGAAAGTCCTACCATGTATCAATGTCCTAAATCTGACAGAATTCTACAATGACCTTAAATGAGTGCAAAGCCTCCAACCAATGTTCCTACCAACTTCCTAAACCTCATGGTTTCTGAGATATAGCATAGAAAAAATTTTGTAGGTCAAGGTTACTATGGCAAGATCAAAGGTCAACTCAGGGTCACACAGGGTCACACAATGACATTGCATGCCTAAAACCCCTAATGAAAGTCCTACCATGTATCAATGTCCTAAATCTGACAATAATTTACCTGCCTCTAAATTGAAAGCTAAATTGAAAAAGTCATGCAGTTCTCATGTAACACCTTACACAGAAGGACTTCAAGAAAGTCTTATTCATGCTGAACGCTAAACCGAGTTTCTGTCCCATCGCCAATTGTTATTGATATGTTGATGGACACAATGGCGAGGGACAGAGTTCCCATGTACTTGTTTTCTGTGTAAATTTTGAACGGCATATTTCTAGACATATTACAACAAGTATTATTTGAAATATTTTTTATATTTATGTGCCGTTCACTAATATTTAAATGCCAATCAAACTGACATGCATGTATTTCAACCTGTTTTTAAAATGTAAACAAACCGTCAACAGTACATAGTTATCTATAAAAGAAATTCTTTGCTTGTAAAAGCAGTTAAGTTAATCAGCATAGTACTGTAAACCGGATACAGCTACATGGGCATAATAATTACTTTTTAAAGTAAATGAAATAATTTCCCACAGTTCGAGATTTACACAGAAAACAAGTACATGGGAACTCTGTCCCTCGCCATTGTGTCCATCAACATATCAATAACAATTGGCGACGGGACAGACACTTGGTCTAGCTGAATGCAAACATCCGAGTATCCAGTTTTAGTGGTAACCATTATGGGGCTGTTCCACCTTTGCGGTAACTTCTTTGTGATAGGTTTACGACCATGTAAACGGTCAGTTCTCCAAGTGGGTCTTTTTAATCATACCAATCTTACAGCCATTGTAAGCCCATCGTGTACAGAAGTGACAGTACTTCCTGAGAGGTTTACGATTGGATAAGTTCATCAGTCCATTAATGTTAAAAGTATTTAATGGTGAATGCCAAAAGTCCTGTAAAATGTTTAATATCTGAAATATTTTCATTAGAAAACCACCAAGTTGTTTATTATTGTATGTAGAATGCTCGTTTATTGGTGACATGTCTGGAAACATTGCATAAGATATCAAAAGTCAACCAATTAGAAAACACTGAAAAATTTAAGGTTTTCTTAAAAGCTCTGTAAAATATTTCATATCTCACAGATTTCATTAAGACAGCCATCAAATTGTTCATTGTTATGTGTAGAATGCTCGTACATAGATAATTTTACTGGAAACTTTGCATAAGATTTCTTAAAAAATTAAAATATTCAGGGACAAAATCCATGGGAAAAAGTCTACCAAGTAGAAAACACTTGGAAATTTAAGGCTATGTTAAAAGCTTTGTAAAATATCTAATACCTAATAGATTATAATAAAACACCCACTAAATTGTTCATAAGTATGTGTAAGATGCTCGTCTATAGGTCACATAACTGAAAATTTTGCATAAGATATCTTAAAAGTAAGATATTGAGGGACGAAATCCACGGAAAAAATCGCCCAATTAAAAAACACTGGGACATCAAGGACTTTGTTAAAATACCTGTAAAATGCTTAATATTGGCTTGATTTTAATAAGACAACCACCAAAGTGTTTATCATTATGTGGAGAACACTCGTTTATAGGTAATATAACTGGAAACTTTGCATAATATATCTTAAAAGTAAGATTTTCATGGAGCAGATTGACGGAAAAAATCTCCCAATTAAAAAAAAAATGGGAAATCAAGGACTTTGTTAAAATACCTGTAAAATGCTTAATATTTGTTAGATTTTAATAAGACAAACACCAAATTGTTCATTATTATCTGTACAAAGCTCGTCTGTTAAAAATTAAACTGGAACCTTAACATAAGAGATCGCAAAATTAAGATGCTTAGCCTGAAACACTAAGGGAAAAATCGCCCAATTATATACATAGAATGTGTAACTGCCCCTTAACAGAAAACGCTGTTAAATTCATGGTGGCGGGGTTCACTGAATTTAATCAGTGAAATTCATTGTTTTTATTCTTGGATGTGTGTGCTTTGCCAAATAAATGGAAAAGTCATTTCCACAGGACTTCAATAGGACTGGTTGTGTATGTTTTTAACTGATTTTTTATCAACTTCCTAAGTGTTTTATTTTCTGATATATATATTTTTTTTTTTCTGTAATTTGTACCAAAATAATTGTTTTACAGGAAAAGAATGCCCATCATGTACAGTCACAAAAAATAAAGAAACTTTCTAAAAACCTACAATATATATCATATACTTAAACTGAACAAATTGAATTACACCAACCCTGAGATATTAAAAGAGTTCATAATAAAAAGTTTTATTGGTACCCCATAAAAACAGATATTTTATTTGTGGGAAAACATCAAGCCCAATTATTTAACTGGCCTGGATCCTGTGAAGATTTAGTCATAGTTCATTTTTTCACATCTGCACCCAATATATTTTTATTTACTTTTCTGTAACTTCATGATGTGTGCTCTGCCATTTTATAAAATGATAAACAACTGTGTCTGGAACAAGCAGGAGGGTGACAAGGCCTCAAGACAAGGACATGCCTAACCCTTCTTGAGCGCAAGATCTACCCTTACAGTCGTTATAAATCTCTTCCCCCAAATGGGGATGTATTGTTATCATTTCCGTTTGTCTGGTTATCTGTGTCCTTAACTAAAAAACTAAATACTGTCTTGGGGTAGTATTCCATGGGTCAGGCCTCTTCAAATCTTCTAAATCTTGGATCCTGGATTGAATATATGGAATTTTGGAATACACATCCCCCTCCCCAAACAGTTGGTGATGTATGGTTTGTGTTCCTCAAGTGCTACTTGTCTCCCTTGTCGCACCATTGATTATTTTTACACTAGCAGTGAGTCATTTCACTGAAATGTGAGTTAAATCTAATTGTAGTCTTATGGGTGATTCACACTGCAACATCACCACAACATGGTCATCACCCCCTAATGGAAGGTGGGACACTTTGGGGTGATAGTCATAAAAAGACCGTTAGTCCCTGAACTATGAATTATTCTATTTCCTGATTAATGCACCTTAGAGGCCTGTTCCATTGGTATTAATGTGCCTTAGAGGCCTGTTCCATTGGTATTAATGCGCCTTAGAGGTCAGTTCCATTGAGTGTGGTTCACGATTCGAAGTAATGAAACCTCTACAATTCAGGGTATAGCTTACAATAGGTTTAAGATGGGTTTACAGTGTGTTCTGGGGCAAAAGCAGCAGAGTGGTAACACTCTTGCCTCCCACCTTTGAGATTGGAGTTTTCCTGTTATATTCACCTGGAGCAGACAGAAATAGGTCACACCAGCATGGGATGTTTATGATCAGCTGGTATAGAATTTAAAACAGTAAAAAAATTGGAAGAAAGATATATGTGTGCACAGCTCTGGCATTACTTGTGTGTTTTCCAAAATACACCCATTTTTATATAATCATGAAGTGAAATTCACTGTGCAGTGTGGATGCTGTCCACTTAGCCTGTCAACTATTTGGTAAAATGTCATGTGTCTGGTCATATGCTGGTGGGCTAGCTAATAAATATTCACTATAGAAATGTTCTTTACACAAGAATCTCAGTACTTTTTATCAGCAATCCAGATTTGCTCCAATTTAAAATTATTGTATGCTTTGTTTTATGGAAATTTTAGATACTCTGCCAAATTACTACACCACTGCCTAATTACTGCATCTCTGTATATCCTTACTCTCAATTGGCTCAATTTGAAATTATTATATGCTTTGCCAAATTACTCAACAAAGCAGTAGTGTCTGTAATCATTGGTGCCCACTCATTGCTGTCAATTAATCTGGTTTCTTTATTGTGGTCAGATAACTTGGTGCATTTCATAGATTTCACAGGTTTGAAGCCACAGCTACTTAGTAGGGTTCCAAGTGCCTTGTTAAACCCACACAGACAACAAAATCTCTGAGTTTGTGGAAACTGGTAATTTTATAGAGGAGAGATATTGCACAAGATAATTCTTTAACTTAGTGGAAAGAAAATTAACCAAAGAAATATCTCTTAAAAATTTCTTAGTGAAATTTCCAGTCACCAGAAATGTCTTCTGTTTATCCCGGATTTCCAAATAACCGAGCCAGTTTCAATAGAGAAAAGACCATAGAAGGAGTAACATTTGTAAATCTACTGATTGAAATTCTACTTAAAAAAGATCGATTGTGAACTGAAACTATGAATTATTGATCATGGCAAAAGCTTTCTTTAAAACTGTTCTAGAGCGAAGATTACCTTTCAATACATGTAGGGGATCTCAGTTGTATAGTGTTTAGAGTGCTCGCCCACAACCTCTGAGATTTCTAGTTTGAATATCAGCCTGGGTACATCAAGTTGGAAAGTTGGTAGTTACTTCCCAATGTCTGTTGGTTCACAGTGCAGAATCTTGACCAACTAGTATGCACTGGTTCCTTCACCACTAAACTACCCATCACAATATCACTCTGGCTTTTGAACGCGACGTAAAACAAAAGAAAAAGAAAAAATCTAATTCAATACATCTATTACCCATGGCAAGGCTAGTAGTTTGTTTTATATCTGGTGATAAAAGCACATAATAGTTCTGGTAAACACTCCCATGATGAAATCAGCTGTTTAAACATTGTTTTCCTTTTATTTTTATTTTTCAATTGTTTGTGGTCTGGTTTACTGGGAAATATATCCATCCCAATTTTCAGAGACAAGTGCCAAGATGTGTCATTTGAATATATTTAAATAACAGAGTGACTCATACAAAAGAGGCATCCACTATTAGCAATCCTGATATTCACCAATTTGAAATTATTGTATGCTATGTTTTATGCCAATTTAAGACACTTTGCTAAATTACTTCTCAAAGCAATAGTCTCTGTACCACTGATGCCAACTCATTGCTGTCACCTATTCTCTTTTCTTTTTTGATTTTATTTACAGCTGACCAATTGCTGATATTGACTATATGTGGACAGGTTACTTGGTGCATTCCATGGAATCAAAGCTGTGTCTACGGGTCGAGTTCTCCCATTCAAAATCTCTTTTGCCATGGAAACTAGATTTTTTAATAGAGGAGATATATTGCATGAGATTACTCTTTAATTTAGTGGCAATAAAATTAAGCGACAAATTTCCAGTCACCAGAAAGGTGTTCTGATTATCAACAATTTCCAAATAACCCGGCAGAGTTCAATAAAGTTGAAAGGATAATATTAGGAGTTGGCATTAACTTTTACTTGAAAGATAATTTTACATATTCAACTTTTACTTATGCGACATAGATTGTGACCTCAAACTATGAACTATCAGTCATGGTAAAAGCTTTCTGTAAAAATGTTCTAGAAAGAAGATCACCTTTTAATACATCTAGAGGGCTTGGTGGTGTAGTGGTTACAGTGCTCGCCTCCAACCTCTGAGATCACCACTGCGAATCTCAGCCTAGGCACTTCATGTTGGAAAGTTGGGAGTTACTTGCCGATACTCGGTAGTTTACAGTGCAGAATCTTGACCAACTAGTATCCACTGGTTCCTCCCCCTGTAAACTACCCATCACAATATGACCCTGGCTAAGAGACATGACATGAATAAAAAATGAAAAGAAAATCTAATTCAATACATCTAGTACGCATGGCAAGGCTAGTATTCTGTCTAGTATTTTATCTGGTGATATAAGCACATAAAAGTTCTGGTAAACACTCCCATGATAAATTGGCTTGTTTTTGTTTTAAGTTTATTTTTCACTTTTTTGATTTTTGGCTAGTTTTTTCTGGGAAATAGTTTCTAACCCAATTTTCAAAGATTGTGGCTACAACCTGTTATTTGAATCAATTTAAATATAGCAGAGTGACTCATAAAAATAACAGCATCCACTGTTGTAACATGGTTATCTTCACCATTGATTTTTTATGAGATCTGTGTAAGATAAAATAAAAATTATTTATTTTGTGACCTGGGGGTACCCAGACTTTCACACTATTAGTTAATACAGTTTTTCCCAGCCCTTTCAGGGTTTCTAAGTCACCTGGAAAATAAATACTTTATTAAACAGATTAATTTATTTAATTACCCAGTATATGCGCATCAGTATATCATGGAAAAAACTAGACACCATTGATATACACCCGTGGACGCTGAATCAGGCAGCACAGTACTATCAGACACATAAATGAATTGTGACAGATGCAGTTTTATTCAATAATGATTTAGACAGGAAATAACTTAATTTATGGCTAAGATTGTACAATGACATTATGTGCAGAGAACAATAAGAAAATTTCAGGGCAGTTGGGGCACTGTTTTTAACTATGGTGTCTGGATGGGCAGTCAGGCGGTTGGGTGGTGGGCGTTGAGGAAAAGTTTGTCCAGGCTGTATCTCAAAAACTGTAAGATGTAGGAAGTTGATGCTAGGTATTAGCATTGGTTAGAGGGTGTAGGTATGCAACCTTATGGTATGACCTTGATTTGTCCTTTGACCTCACTGTAGTGATCTTAAGCTTGAAATTATTGTCAGGGTTATATTTCAAAAACTGTAAGGTGTAGGAAGTTGATACTTGGTAGGGAAGCTGCTCAGAGGTGTAGGTGTCCAATGTCATGGTGTGACCTTGATATGACCTTTGAAACTGTTGTTTCTGTGCATTTTAATACCTGTGTCCCTTCCTGGATGTATGTTTCAGAACATTCTGCTATGGACGCAGATGGAAGGGAAGCATCATTTTGACCTAATCCCCAAGCAATATGGCAGAAAATGTGGCTGAAATATTGACAAAGGGCAGTGTTCAAATCCAAGTTAATGCTTCAAGATAGGTCTATGACCCTGTGTATTTTCCATTCGGGAGTTCGAGTTTTTTCATTCAGAATGCTCTCAAATCATGATCACAACATTTGGAACAGATTGCAGACAAGCAGGTTTAAACTGGAATGCTTGTCTTCCCAATTATATTAAACTACTTGTTATTATTGTAAACTCTTGCTGATCCTCATAAGATATGTGTTTGGTAACCAAACCAGTCTGAAACCAACCTTAACATTCTCTAAGTGATTTTTTCAACCTTAAATTAATTTTAGCAATCAAATAATGCTTCACAAGGTTTGTAGCCTGGAGCAACTGAGCAAAACGTTTCTGGTGGACAGTTGGATTTATCATGAGGCAATTGTAAGTTTTTCAGGAACCAGTCTGAAAGTTTTTGGACCCAATGGGGTGTTGATCAGAAAAGTATCAAAAATCTGTTCTCAGCTATAACCATCGATCATGAATGGTTTCACTTATTTCACAATCAGGGAGGCTAGGTTATTACCAACCACCACAGTGGAACAGCCCTTTTACTTTATTATTTACTTTATTTTGCAACTTTGCTAACATTAAAAAGAAATAATAAATTGATATGTGAATGTCACGCCCATCTGGACAGAATTATGATTGAAATTAATGTATGACACAAAAGTAAGAGCTGAATTATTTACATAGCTCCCGTTAATGTGTTTTAGTGTATTATATAAACTTTATATTTGGAAAATTGATAAATATATGCCAAAGGAAATATGTGTAAAATCATTTATGGCATGCAGTGTATTCATCCCATGTCAACTGATCAGTAAAGGAACTAGTTTTCATAAGCTTCCATTTCCTTGAAAAGTCTGGTTTCCTCTGCCCTTCCAACTAGCAGTCATGATATGACCTGACAATGTTGCTGACTAGTCATAGATTAAAAAAAATTTTTTTATTTTAGCTTTTGTCTAACTGAAAAAAAATTCCTGTTTGGTGTACCTCAAGGTTCTGTTTTGGGTCCTCTCCTATTTTCTCTGTACACATCTCCCATTAGTACACTGATTGGTAGATACAAAGGTGTAAACTTCCATTTTTATGCGGACGACACACAACTCTATGTCCATCTCTCACACAGGAATGCCTCTGCTGCCTTTGATAAGTTGAATAGATGCCTTCAAGATATAAAATAATGGATGTCGTCTAGCAAACTTAAACTCAATCCTGATAAAACTGAGTTCATACTTTTGCTCCAAGAAGCAGACGGAAAGGTTAAGTGCATGTTTCCCAATTGATATCCTGGGCAACCCCCTTCATCCCACTGAGTCTGTCAGGAACTTGGGTGTGTGGTTCGACTGTGATTTTTTCTTCTCAAATACGTACAGAAAGTTTGTAAAGGCTACTTTTGTCAACTGAGGGATTTTAGAAATATCAGGCAGTTCTTGACTCAGGATGCTGCTGTGTCGGTTGCCAATGCTTTTGTTAGTATTTGGTTGGACTACTGTAACTCACTTTTCAGGAGTCTCTCTAAAGCCAGTTCCCATAGATTACAGTCAATCCAAAATTGTGCTGCTAGAATTGTCACAAATTCGGGTAGATACACTCATATAACACCGGTATTCAGGAAACTCCATTGGCTCCCTATTCAGTTTCGCTTAGAGTTCAAACTGGCTACCCTGGTGTACAAGTTTATTCATACTGGTTTCCCTAAATATTTCAGTAAATCCGCTGCAGGGAGATTCTGCGACTTGGGATGAAATATACTGGTTGCAGTAATTCATATATACAGGGGGTCATGTTTCCACCATAACTAAGCCAAATATTGAGATATTATGCTGCAATTTGGTCCCAAGACTAAGTAAAAATTGCCAATAAATAGGGAATAGCTTTGACACCTACGGATTGGGTTAATCTATGTCACATTGCTCTGTAACCTGCAATGGGGTGGTCTAGCTGCATAAAACCCATATACCTGGGGCGCCATTTTGGCAGCATAACTAAGCCAAATATTGGGATGTAATGCTGCAATTTGGGCCAAAGATTAGGTGGGTGACACTAATAAATATGTAACAGCTTTGGGACTTACATCTATAAAGGAAACTCTTGTCGCAAGCTTTTACGACTGGAAATGGGCTACACTGGTTGCAGTATATTAATATATGCAGGGGTCATGTTTCTACCATAACTAAGACAAACATTGAGCTTTAATGCTCCAATTTGGTCCAGACGCTAAGTGAATGACCCCAATAAATAGGAAATAGCTTTGAGACCTACAGACTGGGTTAATCTATGTCACATTACTCTGTAACCTGCAATGGGGTGGTCTAGCTGCATAAAACCCATATACCTGGGGCGCCATTTTGGCAGCATAACTAAGCCAAATATTGGGATGTAATGCTGCAATTTGGGCCAAAGATTAGGTGGGTGACACTAATAAATATGTAACAGCTTTGGGACTTACATCTATAAAGGAAACTCTTGTCGCAAGCTTTTACGACTGGAAATGGGCTACACTGGTTGCAGTATATTAATATATGCAGGGGTCATGTTTCTACCATAACTAAGACAAACATTGAGCTTTAATGCTCCAATTTGGTCCAGACGCTAAGTGAATGACCCCAATAAATAGGAAATAGCTTTGAGACCTACAGACTGGGTTAATCTATGTCACATTACTCTGTAACCTGCAATGGGGTGGTCTAGCTGCATAAAACCCATATACCGGGGGCGCCAATTTGGCAGCATAACTAAGCCAAATATTGGGATGTAATGCTGCAATTTGGCCCAAAGATTAAGTGGGTGACACTAATAAATATGCAACAGCTTTGGGACTTACATCTAGGAGTAAATCTCTTGTAGGAGGAATCTGCAACTTGAAATGAACTATACTGGTTGCAGTAACTCATATGTACAGGGGGTCATGTTTCCACCATAACTAAGCCAAATATTGAGATATTATGCTGCAATTTGGTCCCAAGACTAAGTAAAAATTGCCAATAAATAGGGAATAGCTTTGACACCTACGGATTGGGTTAATCTATGTCACATTGCTCTGTAACCTGCAATGGGGTGGTCTAGCTGCATAAAACCCATATACCTGGGGCGCCATTTTGGCAGCATAACTAAGCCAAATATTGGGATGTAATGCTGCAATTTGGGCCAAAGATTAGGTGGGTGACACTAATAAATATGTAACAGCTTTGGGACTTACATCTATAAAGGAAACTCTTGTCGCAAGCTTTTACGACTGGAAATGGGCTACACTGGTTGCAGTATATTAATATATGCAGGGGTCATGTTTCTACCATAACTAAGACAAACATTGAGCTTTAATGCTCCAATTTGGTCCAGACGCTAAGTGAATGACCCCAATAAATAGGAAATAGCTTTGAGACCTACAGACTGGGTTAATCTATGTCACATTACTCTGTAACCTGCAATGGGGTGGTCTAGCTGCATAAAACCCATATACCGGGGGCGCCAATTTGGCAGCATAACTAAGCCAAATATTGGGATGTAATGCTGCAATTTGGCCCAAAGATTAGGTGGGTGACACTAATAAATATGTAACAGCTTTGGGACTTACATCTATAAAGGAAACTCTTGTCGCAAGCTTTTACGACTGGAAATGGGCTACACTGGTTGCAGTATATTAATATATGCAGGGGTCATGTTTCTACCATAACTAAGACAAACATTGAGCTTTAATGCTCCAATTTGGTCCAGACGCTAAGTGAATGACCCCAATAAATAGGAAATAGCTTTGAGACCTACAGACTGGGTTAATCTATGTCACATTACTCTGTAACCTGCAATGGGGTGGTCTAGCTGCATAAAACCCATATACCGGGGGCGCCAATTTGGCAGCATAACTAAGCCAAATATTGGGATGTAATGCTGCAATTTGGCCCAAAGATTAAGTGGGTGACACTAATAAATATGCAACAGCTTTGGGACTTACATCTAGGAGTAAATCTCTTGTAGGAGGAATCTGCAACTTGAAATGAACTATACTGGTTGCAGTAACTCATATGTACAGGGGGTCATGTTTCCACCATAACTAAGCCAAATATTGAGATATTATGCTGCAATTTGGTCCCAAGACTAAGTAAAAATTGCCAATAAATAGGGAATAGCTTTGACACCTACGGATTGGGTTAATCTATGTCACATTGCTCTGTAACCTGCAATGGGGTGGTCTAGCTGCATAAAACCCATATACCTGGGGCGCCATTTTGGCAGCATAACTAAGCCAAATATTGGGATGTAATGCTGCAATTTGGGCCAAAGATTAGGTGGGTGACACTAATAAATATGTAACAGCTTTGGGACTTACATCTATAAAGGAAACTCTTGTCGCAAGCTTTTACGACTGGAAATGGGCTACACTGGTTGCAGTATATTAATATATGCAGGGGTCATGTTTCTACCATAACTAAGACAAACATTGAGCTTTAATGCTCCAATTTGGTCCAGACGCTAAGTGAATGACCCCAATAAATAGGAAATAGCTTTGAGACCTACAGACTGGGTTAATCTATGTCACATTACTCTGTAACCTGCAATGGGGTGGTCTAGCTGCATAAAACCCATATACCGGGGGCGCCAATTTGGCAGCATAACTAAGCCAAATATTGGGATGTAATGCTGCAATTTGGCCCAAAGATTAAGTGGGTGACACTAATAAATATGCAACAGCTTTGGGACTTACATCTAGGAGTAAATCTCTTGTAGGAGGAATCTGCAACTTGAAATGAACTATACTGGTTGCAGTAACTCATATGTACAGGGGGTCATGTTTCCACCATAACTAAGCCAAATATTGAGATATTATGCTGCAATTTGGTCCCAAGACTAAGTAAAAATTGCCAATAAATAGGGAATAGCTTTGACACCTACGGATTGGGTTAATCTATGTCACATTGCTCTGTAACCTGCAATGGGGTGGTCTAGCTGCATAAAACCCATATACCTGGGGCGCCATTTTGGCAGCATAACTAAGCCAAATATTGGGATGTAATGCTGCAATTTGGGCCAAAGATTAGGTGGGTGACACTAATAAATATGTAACAGCTTTGGGACTTACATCTATAAAGGAAACTCTTGTCGCAAGCTTTTACGACTGGAAATGGGCTACACTGGTTGCAGTATATTAATATATGCAGGGGTCATGTTTCTACCATAACTAAGACAAACATTGAGCTTTAATGCTCCAATTTGGTCCAGACGCTAAGTGAATGACCCCAATAAATAGGAAATAGCTTTGAGACCTACAGACTGGGTTAATCTATGTCACATTACTCTGTAACCTGCAATGGGGTGGTCTAGCTGCATAAAACCCATATACCGGGGGCGCCAATTTGGCAGCATAACTAAGCCAAATATTGGGATGTAATGCTGCAATTTGGCCCAAAGATTAAGTGGGTGACACTAATAAATATGCAACAGCTTTGGGACTTACATCTAGGAGTAAATCTCTTGTAGGAGGAATCTGCAACTTGAAATGAACTATACTGGTTGCAGTAACTCATATGTACAGGGGGTCATGTTTCCACCATAACTAAGCCAAATATTGAGATATTATGCTGCAATTTGGTCCCAAGACTAAGTAAAAATTGCCAATAAATAGGGAATAGCTTTGACACCTACGGATTGGGTTAATCTATGTCACATTGCTCTGTAACCTGCAATGGGGTGGTCTAGCTGCATAAAACCCATATACCTGGGGCGCCATTTTGGCAGCATAACTAAGCCAAATATTGGGATGTAATGCTGCAATTTGGGCCAAAGATTAGGTGGGTGACACTAATAAATATGTAACAGCTTTGGGACTTACATCTATAAAGGAAACTCTTGTCGCAAGCTTTTACGACTGGAAATGGGCTACACTGGTTGCAGTATATTAATATATGCAGGGGTCATGTTTCTACCATAACTAAGACAAACATTGAGCTTTAATGCTCCAATTTGGTCCAGACGCTAAGTGAATGACCCCAATAAATAGGAAATAGCTTTGAGACCTACAGACTGGGTTAATCTATGTCACATTACTCTGTAACCTGCAATGGGGTGGTCTAGCTGCATAAAACCCATATACCGGGGGCGCCAATTTGGCAGCATAACTAAGCCAAATATTGGGATGTAATGCTGCAATTTGGCCCAAAGATTAGGTGGGTGACACTAATAAATATGTAACAGCTTTGGGACTTACATCTATAAAGGAAACTCTTGTCGCAAGCTTTTACGACTGGAAATGGGCTACACTGGTTGCAGTATATTAATATATGCAGGGGTCATGTTTCTACCATAACTAAGACAAACATTGAGCTTTAATGCTCCAATTTGGTCCAGACGCTAAGTGAATGACCCCAATAAATAGGAAATAGCTTTGAGACCTACAGACTGGGTTAATCTATGTCACATTACTCTGTAACCTGCAATGGGGTGGTCTAGCTGCATAAAACCCATATACCGGGGGCGCCAATTTGGCAGCATAACTAAGCCAAATATTGGGATGTAATGCTGCAATTTGGCCCAAAGATTAAGTGGGTGACACTAATAAATATGCAACAGCTTTGGGACTTACATCTAGGAGTAAATCTCTTGTAGGAGGAATCTGCAACTTGAAATGAACTATACTGGTTGCAGTAACTCATATGTACAGGGGGTCATGTTTCCACCATAACTAAGCCAAATATTGAGATATTATGCTGCAATTTGGTCCCAAGACTAAGTAAAAATTGCCAATAAATAGGGAATAGCTTTGACACCTACGGATTGGGTTAATCTATGTCACATTGCTCTGTAACCTGCAATGGGGTGGTCTAGCTGCATAAAACCCATATACCTGGGGCGCCATTTTGGCAGCATAACTAAGCCAAATATTGGGATGTAATGCTGCAATTTGGGCCAAAGATTAGGTGGGTGACACTAATAAATATGTAACAGCTTTGGGACTTACATCTATAAAGGAAACTCTTGTCGCAAGCTTTTACGACTGGAAATGGGCTACACTGGTTGCAGTATATTAATATATGCAGGGGTCATGTTTCTACCATAACTAAGACAAACATTGAGCTTTAATGCTCCAATTTGGTCCAGACGCTAAGTGAATGACCCCAATAAATAGGAAATAGCTTTGAGACCTACAGACTGGGTTAATCTATGTCACATTACTCTGTAACCTGCAATGGGGTGGTCTAGCTGCATAAAACCCATATACCGGGGGCGCCAATTTGGCAGCATAACTAAGCCAAATATTGGGATGTAATGCTGCAATTTGGCCCAAAGATTAAGTGGGTGACACTAATAAATATGCAACAGCTTTGGGACTTACATCTAGGAGTAAATCTCTTGTAGGAGGAATCTGCAACTTGAAATGAACTATACTGGTTGCAGTAACTCATATGTACAGGGGGTCATGTTTCCACCATAACTAAGCCAAATATTGAGATATTATGCTGCAATTTGGTCCCAAGACTAAGTAAAAATTGCCAATAAATAGGGAATAGCTTTGACACCTACGGATTGGGTTAATCTATGTCACATTGCTCTGTAACCTGCAATGGGGTGGTCTAGCTGCATAAAACCCATATACCTGGGGCGCCATTTTGGCAGCATAACTAAGCCAAATATTGGGATGTAATGCTGCAATTTGGGCCAAAGATTAGGTGGGTGACACTAATAAATATGTAACAGCTTTGGGACTTACATCTATAAAGGAAACTCTTGTCGCAAGCTTTTACGACTGGAAATGGGCTACACTGGTTGCAGTATATTAATATATGCAGGGGTCATGTTTCTACCATAACTAAGACAAACATTGAGCTTTAATGCTCCAATTTGGTCCAGACGCTAAGTGAATGACCCCAATAAATAGGAAATAGCTTTGAGACCTACAGACTGGGTTAATCTATGTCACATTACTCTGTAACCTGCAATGGGGTGGTCTAGCTGCATAAAACCCATATACCGGGGGCGCCAATTTGGCAGCATAACTAAGCCAAATATTGGGATGTAATGCTGCAATTTGGCCCAAAGATTAAGTGGGTGACACTAATAAATATGCAACAGCTTTGGGACTTACATCTAGGAGTAAATCTCTTGTAGGAGGAATCTGCAACTTGAAATGAACTATACTGGTTGCAGTAACTCATATGTACAGGGGGTCATGTTTCCACCATAACTAAGCCAAATATTGAGATATTATGCTGCAATTTGGTCCCAAGACTAAGTAAAAATTGCCAATAAATAGGGAATAGCTTTGACACCTACGGATTGGGTTAATCTATGTCACATTGCTCTGTAACCTGCAATGGGGTGGTCTAGCTGCATAAAACCCATATACCTGGGGCGCCATTTTGGCAGCATAACTAAGCCAAATATTGGGATGTAATGCTGCAATTTGGGCCAAAGATTAGGTGGGTGACACTAATAAATATGTAACAGCTTTGGGACTTACATCTATAAAGGAAACTCTTGTCGCAAGCTTTTACGACTGGAAATGGGCTACACTGGTTGCAGTATATTAATATATGCAGGGGTCATGTTTCTACCATAACTAAGACAAACATTGAGCTTTAATGCTCCAATTTGGTCCAGACGCTAAGTGAATGACCCCAATAAATAGGAAATAGCTTTGAGACCTACAGACTGGGTTAATCTATGTCACATTACTCTGTAACCTGCAATGGGGTGGTCTAGCTGCATAAAACCCATATACCGGGGGCGCCAATTTGGCAGCATAACTAAGCCAAATATTGGGATGTAATGCTGCAATTTGGCCCAAAGATTAAGTGGGTGACACTAATAAATATGCAACAGCTTTGGGACTTACATCTAGGAGTAAATCTCTTGTAGGAGGAATCTGCAACTTGAAATGAACTATACTGGTTGCAGTAACTCATATGTACAGGGGGTCATGTTTCCACCATAACTAAGCCAAATATTGAGATATTATGCTGCAATTTGGTCCCAAGACTAAGTAAAAATTGCCAATAAATAGGGAATAGCTTTGACACCTACGGATTGGGTTAATCTATGTCACATTGCTCTGTAACCTGCAATGGGGTGGTCTAGCTGCATAAAACCCATATACCTGGGGCGCCATTTTGGCAGCATAACTAAGCCAAATATTGGGATGTAATGCTGCAATTTGGGCCAAAGATTAGGTGGGTGACACTAATAAATATGTAACAGCTTTGGGACTTACATCTATAAAGGAAACTCTTGTCGCAAGCTTTTACGACTGGAAATGGGCTACACTGGTTGCAGTATATTAATATATGCAGGGGTCATGTTTCTACCATAACTAAGACAAACATTGAGCTTTAATGCTCCAATTTGGTCCAGACGCTAAGTGAATGACCCCAATAAATAGGAAATAGCTTTGAGACCTACAGACTGGGTTAATCTATGTCACATTACTCTGTAACCTGCAATGGGGTGGTCTAGCTGCATAAAACCCATATACCGGGGGCGCCAATTTGGCAGCATAACTAAGCCAAATATTGGGATGTAATGCTGCAATTTGGCCCAAAGATTAAGTGGGTGACACTAATAAATATGCAACAGCTTTGGGACTTACATCTAGGAGTAAATCTCTTGTAGGAGGAATCTGCAACTTGAAATGAACTATACTGGTTGCAGTAACTCATATGTACAGGGGGTCATGTTTCCACCATAACTAAGCCAAATATTGAGATATTATGCTGCAATTTGGTCCCAAGACTAAGTAAAAATTGCCAATAAATAGGGAATAGCTTTGACACCTACGGATTGGGTTAATCTATGTCACATTGCTCTGTAACCTGCAATGGGGTGGTCTAGCTGCATAAAACCCATATACCTGGGGCGCCATTTTGGCAGCATAACTAAGCCAAATATTGGGATGTAATGCTGCAATTTGGGCCAAAGATTAGGTGGGTGACACTAATAAATATGTAACAGCTTTGGGACTTACATCTATAAAGGAAACTCTTGTCGCAAGCTTTTACGACTGGAAATGGGCTACACTGGTTGCAGTATATTAATATATGCAGGGGTCATGTTTCTACCATAACTAAGACAAACATTGAGCTTTAATGCTCCAATTTGGTCCAGACGCTAAGTGAATGACCCCAATAAATAGGAAATAGCTTTGAGACCTACAGACTGGGTTAATCTATGTCACATTACTCTGTAACCTGCAATGGGGTGGTCTAGCTGCATAAAACCCATATACCGGGGGCGCCAATTTGGCAGCATAACTAAGCCAAATATTGGGATGTAATGCTGCAATTTGGCCCAAAGATTAAGTGGGTGACACTAATAAATATGCAACAGCTTTGGGACTTACATCTAGGAGTAAATCTCTTGTAGGAGGAATCTGCAACTTGAAATGAACTATACTGGTTGCAGTAACTCATATGTACAGGGGGTCATGTTTCCACCATAACTAAGCCAAATATTGAGATATTATGCTGCAATTTGGTCCCAAGACTAAGTAAAAATTGCCAATAAATAGGGAATAGCTTTGACACCTACGGATTGGGTTAATCTATGTCACATTGCTCTGTAACCTGCAATGGGGTGGTCTAGCTGCATAAAACCCATATACCTGGGGCGCCATTTTGGCAGCATAACTAAGCCAAATATTGGGATGTAATGCTGCAATTTGGGCCAAAGATTAGGTGGGTGACACTAATAAATATGTAACAGCTTTGGGACTTACATCTATAAAGGAAACTCTTGTCGCAAGCTTTTACGACTGGAAATGGGCTACACTGGTTGCAGTATATTAATATATGCAGGGGTCATGTTTCTACCATAACTAAGACAAACATTGAGCTTTAATGCTCCAATTTGGTCCAGACGCTAAGTGAATGACCCCAATAAATAGGAAATAGCTTTGAGACCTACAGACTGGGTTAATCTATGTCACATTACTCTGTAACCTGCAATGGGGTGGTCTAGCTGCATAAAACCCATATACCGGGGGCGCCAATTTGGCAGCATAACTAAGCCAAATATTGGGATGTAATGCTGCAATTTGGCCCAAAGATTAAGTGGGTGACACTAATAAATATGCAACAGCTTTGGGACTTACATCTAGGAGTAAATCTCTTGTAGGAGGAATCTGCAACTTGAAATGAACTATACTGGTTGCAGTAACTCATATGTACAGGGGGTCATGTTTCCACCATAACTAAGCCAAATATTGAGATATTATGCTGCAATTTGGTCCCAAGACTAAGTAAAAATTGCCAATAAATAGGGAATAGCTTTGACACCTACGGATTGGGTTAATCTATGTCACATTGCTCTGTAACCTGCAATGGGGTGGTCTAGCTGCATAAAACCCATATACCTGGGGCGCCATTTTGGCAGCATAACTAAGCCAAATATTGGGATGTAATGCTGCAATTTGGGCCAAAGATTAGGTGGGTGACACTAATAAATATGTAACAGCTTTGGGACTTACATCTATAAAGGAAACTCTTGTCGCAAGCTTTTACGACTGGAAATGGGCTACACTGGTTGCAGTATATTAATATATGCAGGGGTCATGTTTCTACCATAACTAAGACAAACATTGAGCTTTAATGCTCCAATTTGGTCCAGACGCTAAGTGAATGACCCCAATAAATAGGAAATAGCTTTGAGACCTACAGACTGGGTTAATCTATGTCACATTACTCTGTAACCTGCAATGGGGTGGTCTAGCTGCATAAAACCCATATACCGGGGGCGCCAATTTGGCAGCATAACTAAGCCAAATATTGGGATGTAATGCTGCAATTTGGCCCAAAGATTAAGTGGGTGACACTAATAAATATGCAACAGCTTTGGGACTTACATCTAGGAGTAAATCTCTTGTAGGAGGAATCTGCAACTTGAAATGAACTATACTGGTTGCAGTAACTCATATGTACAGGGGGTCATGTTTCCACCATAACTAAGCCAAATATTGAGATATTATGCTGCAATTTGGTCCCAAGACTAAGTAAAAATTGCCAATAAATAGGGAATAGCTTTGACACCTACGGATTGGGTTAATCTATGTCACATTGCTCTGTAACCTGCAATGGGGTGGTCTAGCTGCATAAAACCCATATACCTGGGGCGCCATTTTGGCAGCATAACTAAGCCAAATATTGGGATGTAATGCTGCAATTTGGGCCAAAGATTAGGTGGGTGACACTAATAAATATGTAACAGCTTTGGGACTTACATCTATAAAGGAAACTCTTGTCGCAAGCTTTTACGACTGGAAATGGGCTACACTGGTTGCAGTATATTAATATATGCAGGGGTCATGTTTCTACCATAACTAAGACAAACATTGAGCTTTAATGCTCCAATTTGGTCCAGACGCTAAGTGAATGACCCCAATAAATAGGAAATAGCTTTGAGACCTACAGACTGGGTTAATCTATGTCACATTACTCTGTAACCTGCAATGGGGTGGTCTAGCTGCATAAAACCCATATACCGGGGGCGCCAATTTGGCAGCATAACTAAGCCAAATATTGGGATGTAATGCTGCAATTTGGCCCAAAGATTAAGTGGGTGACACTAATAAATATGCAACAGCTTTGGGACTTACATCTAGGAGTAAATCTCTTGTAGGAGGAATCTGCAACTTGAAATGAACTATACTGGTTGCAGTAACTCATATGTACAGGGGGTCATGTTTCCACCATAACTAAGCCAAATATTGAGATATTATGCTGCAATTTGGTCCCAAGACTAAGTAAAAATTGCCAATAAATAGGGAATAGCTTTGACACCTACGGATTGGGTTAATCTATGTCACATTGCTCTGTAACCTGCAATGGGGTGGTCTAGCTGCATAAAACCCATATACCTGGGGCGCCATTTTGGCAGCATAACTAAGCCAAATATTGGGATGTAATGCTGCAATTTGGGCCAAAGATTAGGTGGGTGACACTAATAAATATGTAACAGCTTTGGGACTTACATCTATAAAGGAAACTCTTGTCGCAAGCTTTTACGACTGGAAATGGGCTACACTGGTTGCAGTATATTAATATATGCAGGGGTCATGTTTCTACCATAACTAAGACAAACATTGAGCTTTAATGCTCCAATTTGGTCCAGACGCTAAGTGAATGACCCCAATAAATAGGAAATAGCTTTGAGACCTACAGACTGGGTTAATCTATGTCACATTACTCTGTAACCTGCAATGGGGTGGTCTAGCTGCATAAAACCCATATACCGGGGGCGCCAATTTGGCAGCATAACTAAGCCAAATATTGGGATGTAATGCTGCAATTTGGCCCAAAGATTAAGTGGGTGACACTAATAAATATGCAACAGCTTTGGGACTTACATCTAGGAGTAAATCTCTTGTAGGAGGAATCTGCAACTTGAAATGAACTATACTGGTTGCAGTAACTCATATGTACAGGGGGTCATGTTTCCACCATAACTAAGCCAAATATTGAGATATTATGCTGCAATTTGGTCCCAAGACTAAGTAAAAATTGCCAATAAATAGGGAATAGCTTTGACACCTACGGATTGGGTTAATCTATGTCACATTGCTCTGTAACCTGCAATGGGGTGGTCTAGCTGCATAAAACCCATATACCTGGGGCGCCATTTTGGCAGCATAACTAAGCCAAATATTGGGATGTAATGCTGCAATTTGGGCCAAAGATTAGGTGGGTGACACTAATAAATATGTAACAGCTTTGGGACTTACATCTATAAAGGAAACTCTTGTCGCAAGCTTTTACGACTGGAAATGGGCTACACTGGTTGCAGTATATTAATATATGCAGGGGTCATGTTTCTACCATAACTAAGACAAACATTGAGCTTTAATGCTCCAATTTGGTCCAGACGCTAAGTGAATGACCCCAATAAATAGGAAATAGCTTTGAGACCTACAGACTGGGTTAATCTATGTCACATTACTCTGTAACCTGCAATGGGGTGGTCTAGCTGCATAAAACCCATATACCGGGGGCGCCAATTTGGCAGCATAACTAAGCCAAATATTGGGATGTAATGCTGCAATTTGGCCCAAAGATTAAGTGGGTGACACTAATAAATATGCAACAGCTTTGGGACTTACATCTAGGAGTAAATCTCTTGTAGGAGGAATCTGCAACTTGAAATGAACTATACTGGTTGCAGTAACTCATATGTACAGGGGGTCATGTTTCCACCATAACTAAGCCAAATATTGAGATATTATGCTGCAATTTGGTCCCAAGACTAAGTAAAAATTGCCAATAAATAGGGAATAGCTTTGACACCTACGGATTGGGTTAATCTATGTCACATTGCTCTGTAACCTGCAATGGGGTGGTCTAGCTGCATAAAACCCATATACCTGGGGCGCCATTTTGGCAGCATAACTAAGCCAAATATTGGGATGTAATGCTGCAATTTGGGCCAAAGATTAGGTGGGTGACACTAATAAATATGTAACAGCTTTGGGACTTACATCTATAAAGGAAACTCTTGTCGCAAGCTTTTACGACTGGAAATGGGCTACACTGGTTGCAGTATATTAATATATGCAGGGGTCATGTTTCTACCATAACTAAGACAAACATTGAGCTTTAATGCTCCAATTTGGTCCAGACGCTAAGTGAATGACCCCAATAAATAGGAAATAGCTTTGAGACCTACAGACTGGGTTAATCTATGTCACATTACTCTGTAACCTGCAATGGGGTGGTCTAGCTGCATAAAACCCATATACCGGGGGCGCCAATTTGGCAGCATAACTAAGCCAAATATTGGGATGTAATGCTGCAATTTGGCCCAAAGATTAAGTGGGTGACACTAATAAATATGCAACAGCTTTGGGACTTACATCTAGGAGTAAATCTCTTGTAGGAGGAATCTGCAACTTGAAATGAACTATACTGGTTGCAGTAACTCATATGTACAGGGGGTCATGTTTCCACCATAACTAAGCCAAATATTGAGATATTATGCTGCAATTTGGTCCCAAGACTAAGTAAAAATTGCCAATAAATAGGGAATAGCTTTGACACCTACGGATTGGGTTAATCTATGTCACATTGCTCTGTAACCTGCAATGGGGTGGTCTAGCTGCATAAAACCCATATACCTGGGGCGCCATTTTGGCAGCATAACTAAGCCAAATATTGGGATGTAATGCTGCAATTTGGGCCAAAGATTAGGTGGGTGACACTAATAAATATGTAACAGCTTTGGGACTTACATCTATAAAGGAAACTCTTGTCGCAAGCTTTTACGACTGGAAATGGGCTACACTGGTTGCAGTATATTAATATATGCAGGGGTCATGTTTCTACCATAACTAAGACAAACATTGAGCTTTAATGCTCCAATTTGGTCCAGACGCTAAGTGAATGACCCCAATAAATAGGAAATAGCTTTGAGACCTACAGACTGGGTTAATCTATGTCACATTACTCTGTAACCTGCAATGGGGTGGTCTAGCTGCATAAAACCCATATACCGGGGGCGCCAATTTGGCAGCATAACTAAGCCAATATTGGGATGTAATGCTGCAATTTGGCCCAAAGATTAAGTGGGTGACACTAATAAATATGCAACAGCTTTGGGACTTACATCTAGGAGTAAATCTCTTGTAGGAGGAATCTGCAACTTGAAATGAACTATACTGGTTGCAGTAACTCATATGTACAGGGGGTCATGTTTCCACCATAACTAAGCCAAATATTGAGATATTATGCTGCAATTTGGTCCCAAGACTAAGTAAAAATTGCCAATAAATAGGGAATAGCTTTGACACCTACGGATTGGGTTAATCTATGTCACATTGCTCTGTAACCTGCAATGGGGTGGTCTAGCTGCATAAAACCCATATACCTGGGGCGCCATTTTGGCAGCATAACTAAGCCAAATATTGGGATGTAATGCTGCAATTTGGGCCAAAGATTAGGTGGGTGACACTAATAAATATGTAACAGCTTTGGGACTTACATCTATAAAGGAAACTCTTGTCGCAAGCTTTTACGACTGGAAATGGGCTACACTGGTTGCAGTATATTATATATGCAGGGGTCATGTTTCTACCATAACTAAGACAAAACATTGAGCTTTAATGCTCCAATTTGGTCCAGACGCTAAGTGAATGACCCCAATAAATAGGAAATAGCTTTGAGACCTACAGACTGGGTTAATCTATGTCACATTACTCTGTAACCTGCAATGGGTGGTCTAGCTGCATAAAACCCATATACCGGGGGCGCCAATTTGGCAGCATAACTAAGCCAAATATTGGGATGTAATGCTGCAATTTGGCCCAAAGATTAAGTGGGTGACACTAATAAATATGCAACAGCTTTGGGACTTACATCTAGGAGTAAATCTCTTGTAGGAGGAATCTGCAACTTGAAATGAACTATACTGGTTGCAGTAACTCATATGTACAGGGGGTCATGTTTCCACCATAACTAAGCCAAATATTGAGATATTATGCTGCAATTTGGTCCCAAGACTAAGTAAAAATTGCCAATAAATAGGGAATAGCTTTGACACCTACGGATTGGGTTAATCTATGTCACATTGCTCTGTAACCTGCAATGGGGTGGTCTAGCTGCATAAAACCCATATACCTGGGGCGCCATTTTGGCAGCATAACTAAGCCAAATATTGGGATGTAATGCTGCAATTTGGGCCAAAGATTAGGTGGGTGACACTAATAAATATGTAACAGCTTTGGGACTTACATCTATAAAGGAAACTCTTGTCGCAAGCTTTTACGACTGGAAATGGGCTACACTGGTTGCAGTATATTAATATATGCAGGGGTCATGTTTCTACCATAACTAAGACAAACATTGAGCTTTAATGCTCCAATTTGGTCCAGACGCTAAGTGAATGACCCCAATAAATAGGAAATAGCTTTGAGACCTACAGACTGGGTTAATCTATGTCACATTACTCTGTAACCTGCAATGGGGTGGTCTAGCTGCATAAAACCCATATACCGGGGGCGCCAATTTGGCAGCATAACTAAGCCAAATATTGGGATGTAATGCTGCAATTTGGCCCAAAGATTAAGTGGGTGACACTAATAAATATGCAACAGCTTTGGGACTTACATCTAGGAGTAAATCTCTTGTAGGAGGAATCTGCAACTTGAAATGAACTATACTGGTTGCAGTAACTCATATGTACAGGGGGTCATGTTTCCACCATAACTAAGCCAAATATTGAGATATTATGCTGCAATTTGTCCCAAGACTAAGTTAAAAATTGCCAATAAATAAGGAATAGCTTTGACACCTACGGATTGGGTTAATCTATGTCACATTGCTCTGTAACCTGCAATGGGTTGGTTCTAGCTGCATAAAACCCATATACCTGGGGCGCCATTTTGGCAGCATAACTAAGCCAAATATTGGGATGTAATGCTGCAATTTGGGCCAAGATTAGGTGGGTGACACTAATAAATATGTAACAGCTTGGGACTTACATCTATAAAGGAAACTCTTGTCGCAAGCTTTTACGACTGGAAATGGGCTACACTGGTTGCAGTATATTAATATATGCAGGGGTCATGTTTCTACCATAACTAAGACAAACATTGAGCTTTAATGCTCCAATTTGGTCCAGACGCTAAGTGAATGACCCCAATAAATAGGAAATAGCTTTGAGACCTACAGACTGGGTTAATCTATGTCACATTACTCTGTAACCTGCAATGGGGGTGGTCTAGCTGCATAAAACCCATATACCGGGGGCGCCAATTTGGCAGCATAACTAAGCCAAATATTGGGATGTAATGCTGCAATTTGGCCCAAAGATTAAGTGGGTGACACTAATAAATATGCAACAGCTTTGGGACTTACATCTAGGAGTAAATCTCTTGTAGGAGGAAATCTGCAACTTGAAATGAACTATACTGGTTGCAGTAACTCATATGTACAG